>JACCGJ010011147.1:0-68818 GCA_013407085.1 Atriophallophorus winterbourni | reverse complement strand
GCAGCCAAGGAGCCCAGACCTCTACCGCATACTCCATCGTAGGGCGAAGGTAGACATTCATTATCCTTGGTAACGTTACCAGAAAGAATCTTCCAAATATTCCTCGAAAGATACCTAACAATCTGTTTGCCCGTCGATATATGTTCTGACAGTGCGCTGTTCTTTTCAGGTTCCCGCTAATCCACACTCCAATTTTTTTTTCTAACGAGCTCCATGCTAGGTTTTCAGTTCCCAATCGATATGTTCAAGGAACATTCTTGCCAAGATGGAGCATCTTACATTTCTGTATGTTGAATGACATGTCATTCATGGCTGCCCAATTCGACACGCTGTCCAAATCCGTTTCCAGTTTCTCACAATCCTCTGCAGAACTTATTGGCGTCCAAATTTTCATATCATCAGCGAACAGGACAATTTTGGACGATATAAAGGGGGAAATCATTTACGTACAACAGAAAGAGGAGCGGGCCTAGCACAGACACTTGTGGGACTCCACTGGTGATTTTGAACGTTTAAGATAGCGCTCCGTTAACTTTTACTCGGGCGTCGCGATCTGACAGATAGTCGCACAACCATGAGAGGAGTGGATCACATATTTCTAAACGCATCAGTTTTTGAAGAAGCAAATGATGATTGACTGTGTAAAAAGCTTTCGAAATGTCTAGGTAACCAACGTGGATGCAAGAACTTTCATCCATCTCCTTTGTCCAGTCATCTAACGTGAGGAGAAAATTTGTGATACAAGATCGGTGAGATCGAAATCCATGCTGCGCTGACGAGAACAAATTATGCGATCCGGAGTGTGCAACTATTCTTTCCAAGACTATACGTTCCATGAGCCTAGTATTAACAGGTGAAAGTGTGACGGGACGATAAAACGAAGCGTCAGATCGGCAACCGCCTTTGAAGATAATTGTTATCACGCCGGACTTCCAATCTTTCGATACAACTCCCTTAAGCAACGAATAGTTGAACAGGCTGGAGAGCGGTTCACAAACCTGACGGTTAATCAAACCAAAGATTTTTTGTGATCTCGTGAGGGGGTGTCTTTCTTGCTCATTAAAATTGAGATAATAGGAATACCTAAATACGAGGTCCCTAACTTCTGAAGAAGGAGTTATGGTTGAGCCATTTAATCCAAGTGTGTCGCAGGGGATTAGCAGCGTAATCCCATATAGTGTGTCTTAGGAGCCGAAAATTCTAATCCCCATTGTGCGCCCCAGCTTGAAAGAGATGCAAAATCAGTGTTAAGGGATATCAGAGTGTGTAGCATTTCATTAGGTGGAAATAATAGGACGAATTTCATGTCATCAGCGAATATAAATAGTTTAGAGCGATTTACAACAATTTACAGATCATTAACATAGATGAGAAAAAGTAGAGGCTCAGAACGCTGCCCAGAATTACGCCACTTGGAATCGGCTGATTAGGTGAAGTAACACCGTTAACGCTAACTGAAAAGGTGCGATCAGACACTAAAGAACAATGAAGCAGCTTAATAAAGACCCACAAATACCTAAATATGAAAACTTCAAAAGGAGTAGCTTATGGGGAACCCGATCGAAAGCCTTGCTACTTCTGTGAATACAATAATCACTGATAATCCTTGGTCTAGTGAACTGGTTATGTGATCTAAATATTCCAACTGGAAGGTTACACAAGTTTTTTCGTTCTGAAAACCATGTTGGACCGGGGAGAACGCATCTTGGCCAAGGTAGTCCAACGAAGTTTTCGTAATTACCTTTTTCAATGACCTAGAGAGAATAGGAGTATGATTAATAGGGCAGTAATTCGTAAAAAGGTTCGAATTACCAGATTTTAAAAGAGTGTTTCCATTAGGTTGGCAAAATTCCGGTTTTGATAGAAATATTGAAACGATTTATTAAGAATACGGAAAAATCTTCACTGGTGTTGTGTAAAATTGCCGATATAAAACTTACATCATCGGGCTTATAATATATTTTACTTCGACTGGGAATGTCTTTTGCTTCTTGTAAAGTCAAAGTGAAGGAGTCAATAGTATTTAAGGTAACGTTATTGTTTGTCGGTTGATGGTAAAGGTTATTATTAAATGAGTTGCTGAAAAATGAAGTGAAAGCCTGACTTATTGTGGGCTGGTAAGTAGTGACTACATCCTTATTATCTTTTTTAATAAATAATTGAAGAAATGTCACGTTTTAATGAGATACATCTATTCTTCGTAAGACAATTCAAAGACTTAGTCTCCGAGTCACTGCCTGAAGCTCTTCTTTTTTGACGCTCTAGGAGGCTAATTTTAATACCTGGGAGAGAGTTACATAGCTCATGTCGGCGTATAACAGAGAAGAAGTCAAACTTATGATTCGCAGAAGTAGAGGGACGAGCAATCTTTTTTTCGAGAAGGGTTATTGGGATATGTTTACTTCTCCTAATATGAGAGGTAGACGAACACCGGAGGCATGCTAAGAGGTTAACATGGAAAATCGAAGAAATAGGAATAAAGTCTGAAGAAAGAAAAAATTCAGTCCAGTCATTGTCTCTGAGAAGATTCGAAAACTTAGTCCAGTTGATATGAACTTCCTCATTATTGTGAATATATGCCGGCTTTCAAAATAGGCGCAGAACGCAAGTGACCATAATTTGGTCGCAACCGGGCAGTGGGGCTAACATTTCAACGTTGCTGGGATCAGTACCTAGAGTGAAGATCAGGTCTAAAATGCTGGATAGTCTTGTAGGCTTACTCACAGATTGTGTGAAACCTGAAAGATTAATTTATTCGAAATGTGGGGGTATTTCCAGCTGCTGCATGGCATGTTGAAATCCTCAGCAATAATTTATTGCTGAGAGGGGCTATGGATGCCTCAGTAAAGACATTCAAATGCCTATCAATAGTGAGTGTGGGAGGAGATGGTGGGTTATAGATGCACCCTATGAGAGCATCAAGAGAGGGTATGGTGATCCAAATTGAGTCATCTAGATCTTCTAACATATGAGAACTGTATATTTCTGCCGGGAAATCTGTATTAACATAAATGAGAATACCACCACCACGAGTGTGGGGGCGGTCCTTACGAAACATGAAATAGTTAACTAGTTCAAGTGAAACGTTGGTAACGTCATGAGATGTCCACGTCTCTGTGATGATAACTATTTCGTACGGGTTTGAGATCAATAAATGTTAAAGGGTATGAAGCTTAGAGATAATCGACCGTGCATTGAATAATAGAAGATGAATTTTAGGATACTTAACATGTGTAACCGAAAGTGATTTACATGAGTGGTCTGAAATTGATGGTGTTAATTTAAGTAAGGGTTTTGGTAATGAAGAGGAAAATTTTGCAGAGGAAAATACTTTCGGGCCGGATATATATCTTTTTCAAAATGTCTACTGGTGTTTCGTGATCGATGCAATGAGTGATGTAATCATAAACAGAGTGGTTGACAAAATGTACTAGCGTTTCAAGCTTATCCAAGCTGCTAGAATTCACGGACTTCAATTAGGTATTGAAAGTTCTGAACCAATGATGCCATCGTTTATCAGCATCGGGTGAATTCGGGTCAGCGTCAAATAATTGCGGTTTTAGTATTAAATACTTCTTAAATAGGATTTCTTATTTCGTAGTTTTCATTCTAGACAAGTGAATTGTAACGCAGCTATAGAATCACATCAGTCAGGTAGAACGAAAAGATTGATAGATATAGCGCTTTACACGTCTAGAATCAGAATAGGACAGCTGAAATGGAGAGGAGTTATACAGTTTCGAAGAAGAATGTATACATAATCAATATTGTTTACAATTATAACGTTTCTCCTCGCCTATTGTTGAGGGGAGTTTATCTGTTGCATTCCAGATTACACTCATACCGGAAGATATTTGTGAAGATATTGTTTGAAGTGGTGGACGCTCTTCTGTGGCTTACCACCGGAAGAAATTTGGACGCTCGATTGGCTCGTTAGCCACATACTGTCCTGTGCAAACTGAACTAAACTGAACTGAACAATAAGGCCTCCTCTAACCTATAGTTTGAGGGATGTTTTTCGCTGCATTTCAGGTAACACTTGAATCAGAATATATTCTTGGAGATATTGTTAGAAGTGGTAGACCCTGTTCTGTGGCGGACTTCCAAAAGTATTCCATATGCCTGATTGGCGACTCAAACACCAACCGTCCGTGTTAATCAAACTGAATTTCCGCGGTACGTTCAATTTGGTTGTATTTTCCACGCTCCGATAAAATATCATTACGAATTTTTGCTATTCCTTGAATTTGCTGTAAAATATAATAACTATTTTACTATATTATTGATATTTTTGCTGACTAATTACGGTAGTGATAAATTCACCTTGTATTTTTTAGTGATCTATCATTACTCATACCTTTTACCGATAGATATGAATACAAAAAAACACCTGCCTCTTCGGCAAATGTGGAAAATGGTGGCTTAGGGAATAGAGTGCATTGTGCAAGCGTTGTGCTCACCCTAGCTGCTCAGATATACACAAATCTCACTACGGGATTTATGCAAAATTCCGCTGGTTACAGTGGTATTCTATCGACTGTCATAAGGCTGCCAATGACGTTGGTTGCCAAAAGACAAAGAATTGCGTGACGTCGCCAATCTCGTTTGATTGTGTACCCGCTTAAACGCATGCATCTGTTGTGAGGGCGAGTATAAGTTCTGATACTACAGCAGACAAGGGGATATCTCACAAATCTAGCCAGTTACAACGTTATTCTAAGCAAGCTACCTCTCCTTAGTTGGTAAATGGAGCCAGATCTTCAAAAAAGCGTGCAAACAAGAAGTCGGAAAAATTGCATCCCTCGAGAATGTAGACATAGTTAGCCAGTTACCTCGTCCTCCAAACCAAGCTTCCTCTCCGAAGGTGGTGAGCGTAGCCGGAACTCCGAAAAGCCGTATCAAGCACAGTAAATCCACTACTTGAAGGAAGCAACATGAGAATGTTGCTCGCTCACCCAAACTGGATCAAATTATCCAGGAATTAAAAGGTTTGCTTAAGCATTTTGAGGCACGGCACGGTAAACCTTCTTCTTCAAAAACTAGAACCCGAAATGTACTAGTTTTTAACGGAGCTAAGCCTTTCATTATGGAATCGAAAAGTCGAAGATATTTTGATCGCAGATTTATCAGCGATCTTATCCGGATGGTAGGTCTGAGGCTTTCTAGTCCCACGGTGCGTGTTCACCGTGTAGGGAGATGGCAGATGGATAAAAGACCTAGGCCAATCCTGGTAGAATTGAATACCAGGCCGATCAATATGCGTGATTGTCTAGGGCTGAATACATCGCCAAAACAACTCCAGACAAGCTACAAATAGGAGAAACCTAGCTTCAAGGACATCTGCTATCCGTAAGCTTGATGCGAATCAAAGCGTTAGCGAATCAGTTCCGATCTTACCGAACAGCACATCGACACGAGTCTTGCTGCCCGGATTAGACGACGTTGACGGGCTTATCGCAAATGAAGATGGGAGCCAAGCAGATGTCTCTAGCTGTTGCTCTTCGATAGATGCGGCCTCAATCCTCAGACAAGTGTCCGTAACATCCATGCCAGAGGCTGTTAAACCAGAAATCCTGCTTTAAGTAGCACGTCGAAAAACGTACACCTCCCTCGGGTGCTTCAAACGAGGGCCAAGCAGGATTAGTTTCAGAAGCACGCAAAACCAGCGCTTCAGTGCTGTCCGCTAATGTGTGCAGCATAAGGAATATGTGGGCTGACCTCTGTTTTCGCGTGGCTGAGTGGCACCCCAGGGTTATAGCTTTTTCTGAGACCTGGCTGTCCGTGCTTGATGATGTGTTAATAAACATCAGCGAGCAGTATCTCGTCATTAGATGGGATAGACTTGGCGATAGGAGAGGCGGTGGCGTTGCACTCCTCCTAGAGTATGACTTGCATAATACGGGAACGGGTATATTCCTAACCAGTGAAAACGTTCAAGTTGTCATGAGTATCCTGACTTACTACAAGTCAGCCCACGCAATTGCTTGTGTCTACGTCACACCCAGTGCAGCCCAGCAGGAGATTACACAGCTTATTGAGACGCTCCCAGCGTACTAATCTTAGGTGATTTTGACCTTCCAGACATAAATTGGGCCGTCCCTGTAGGCTTAGTCACCAAGCAATCTGAAATGTTTCTCGAATGGCTCAATGATCATGCGTTGCATCAGCATGTGAGTTATCCTACGCGGTTTCGTAAAAATGTATTCCATCCACTCTCGACCTGGTATTGTCGTCCCGCGATCACGTAATGATAAGCTTTGAAGCGATACTGCGTTTTCACAAACCTATTGCTCGCCCTAGATGCAAATTTAGGCTTGTAGACCGGGATTGTCTCCTATAGACTTCAAAAACTTTCTTTTAGTTCTCGAACGATTTTAATTTAAGTCGAAACTGGGGTAGAATTTGTAAGTATATAAAGAAGTTGCAAGACAAGCACTCTTCGCTGCAAGTCGCGAAAAAGCATCATAGGCCGCCCTGGTGGACTCTTCAAGTTCGTCGGTCTACTTGTAAACGAGATCGTTTATGGCGGCAATATAAGCTATCTCTAACTTCTGGTTCTTGGGTCCGATACAAAACCGATCGAAACGCTTATGTTAGAATACAGCGTTTGCTGAAACAGAAGTTTGAGTTATCCTTAGCTAGGGATGCTAAATCCAATCCCAGAAGATTTCAGAGCTACGTTCAATCGAAAGGAAAAACCAGTGAAAGCATTGACGATTTAAAGCTGGAGGACGGAAAAGTAGCCGATACCGACCTGTCTAAGGCAACTGCTTTCTCCAGGTTCTCCAGTGGCGTTCATAAACGTGATAATTCTTTAAATGCTCCATCTAGCTCTTTTAATCTACTACCTGATGCTCCGGCACTAGATGAGTTGTCGTTCATGGAATCTGAGGTTTATCAAGCACTTATCCATGTTCGCGTCAACAAAGCTGAGGGACCAGATGGTATCCACTCGATTATGCGAAAACATCTCGCCCAAGTGCTTACGGAAACTTTATGCAAGCTCTTCAATTCATGCTTGTACCTGGGAGTGGTTCCTAGTGAGTGGAAATAAGCCATAATCGTACCAATACACAAGGGTGGTTGCAGGTCAACTCTTGGTAACTATAGACCTGTCAGCCAGACTAGCATCGACTCGAAAGTATTTGAAAACGGCTGCGTGACAAAATCTGTCAGCATCTTTGTTAGCATTCTCTACTGAGTGTAAGTCAGCATGGATTTCTTAAGGGTAGATCCTGCCTGACTACCTTCTTAGTTTTCTCAATACTGCTACTAAAAGGATGGATGAATTGGAGCCTATCGAAGCCCTTCTACCTAGACTTCAGCAAGGCTTTGATTTCGTAAATTACCGCCTTCTAGAGATCAAGCTAACAGCAAAAGACACACGGGGTAGTCTACTTGATCGAATAAAGGCCTTCCTTACATGTAGGACTTTCCGAGTTATGGTAGGATCTACGCTGTCGAATCAAACCGACGTGATCAGTGGTGTACCCCAAGGGACCTCTTCTATTCCTGATTTTCATCGATGACTTGTCCTCTGCATTGAAGTGCCCATGCTTCATTTTCATGCATGATGTGAAATTCATCGGATCAACGGATGAAGATACCTTGTTGCACGACCTTGAACGGGTCACTAACTGGTCATACCAGTAGGACCTCCCACTGAACCTTAATAAGAGCCAACTTTTGTCAGCACTGGTTGATAAGATTTCAGTTCAGGTGTCGGGCAATTCTCTCACTGTTAGCGCCACACAGCGTGTTAAGGATTTGGGAGTTTTAGTTAGGACTGACTCCAAATCTAAGGAGCAATGCGCTGCTGCAGCTCAACGTGCTCACAAAGTGCTTTTTCAGCTGAGATCCGTGTTGTCCAGCAGAAGACCCGATGTATTTCTACTATAAGAAGGACGTCGTTCGACTCGAAAGCGTACAGCGTCTCGCAACTCGCATGATTGGGGTCTGCGATGGAAACCTTATGCAGCAGGCCTGAAGTCCCTAGATGTTTTCTCACTTACACGCCGTCGTTTGAGAGGTGACTTAATTGAAACCTTCAAGATCTTGAAGAGGTTAATTCACTCAAACATTCACTCAAACTTGCTAAGGAGCGATGTAGACTAGACTCCCGGAAAAACGTTTACAGCGGTGGTAAATCTGTGGAACCGGCGTCTAGAAGAAATTATATCCTGCAGTTCGACCGAAAGTTTTAAGAACGGTTTGGAACGCATCTGGGGTCAGCTTTTTCCTGAATTCTCTCCCTAATTTCTATGCAAGTTTAAGTAGTTCACCATTTTAGCGTTGTCTGGTAAGTAAGTAAATGCTAGAGTTATATTTTTTAAATACAAACTCTTCTTTAGCCCACCTCTCACCGTGCTGGTGAAGAGAAATTTATTTTTATTTTTCCAACATCTTTCACAACGAGGTGCTTCCTAAATACAACCCGGATAATCCCTTGGCGTTGCAATCGTCGAGGATATCCAAATCACAATAAAAAACGCTTTGGCAGTGGTGATTGCTTCTCTGCAGCTTTCCACCATTGGCTCGTTAGCCACTTACTGTCCTGTGCAACTGAACTGAACTTGAAAATAATTTGCGCAACGGTTCAATATGGCTAATACGTTGTCGTGTATCGAAGAGCACGTCCTGGAAATCATTAATGATCTATTTGATGAAAATAGCACAAAAATAATTGGAAGGTAAACTATAATACTAAAGTTACGTTCAACTTTTAGAAAATTGCTGAATCTCGGTACGAAAATTTATATTGATTATGATTTGCATAAGCGCAATCATTATACGTGCTTTGCAGGATACATGAAGCAATAAGATATGGCCATTCAGTCACCAAGAGGTATTTTTTCTTTAAATATTCTCAGAAGTATATTTTATGGAAATACTGAACTTTTTGGCTCTCAGTCAATGGTTGATAAATTTTTAGCCCAATTCTGCCAGTCATTCCAAGTTCCAAGATGGAAGTTACATGTGGTACATCTGATGTCATGATTCGATAAATTTACTAGAAGGCTACTGATAAATTGAGAATATATGGAGATTTAACATGGAGAGATCCCGCATCACTTGCACTAATTATGCAATCGGCGACTACAGAGGTAATAACCACAAACATTAAATTCATTCATCAAGATATAAAATTTGGAATAGTTTTCACCCGGAAAGTGACATTTTTGATTATCTAATGCTAAATTGCTGTTTATTTAATGGGCAAAATTTTATCAACGTATTACTAAGATACAAATCTTACAATACTAGAAAATAACTTTCGCGTCACATTAATCAATGCTTCAATCAATGTGTACGAAATATTCGATATTTATTTAGTGACACACTAAATTATCAACACGTACTTAACATGATCTAACGTCCTATCCAATTACCAAAGACAAGTTGTGAAATAGAATTTTTCTGGATAATAAAGGTTTTTTGACATGTCTCAGCCAGGAAAGCACGTTGGAGAACGAAATAATAATTCAAAGCTATAAAACTTTCATGGACTTGAAAATTCGAAATCCGTTATAACTAGAAGTGTGGTCAATGTAAATAAAACCAGGCACATTGATGTAAATTGATTGTTAGCATGTCATTACACCCGGTTTAGGTGGTACAAAGATTTCAAAGTCGAATATATTTCGTGCAGCCTTCTCAAAAGACGTTAGGCAAAATAAGTAGACTTTTTCTATTTCATGCAAAACAGGTAGGATTTGTTTTCCATGATATATTTCCTTTAATTTTAATATGATATTTTGATTATGTAAAAGCCAATTTAAAAAAATAATAATTTGATCATCGAACAAAGGCTGCCGGTTTTCCTGATGGTGATCTCGAATTGATTGGTGAGTTGTTGGTCGATTAATTGTAATTTCTAAGAAATTTCGTGCAGTGCCCGCTTTATACTGGTTGTTGAGAAGGATGCCGTCTTCCAGAAATTATTGAACAATGAATTTTACGAACATTTCAAACCATGTCTATTTGTAACAGTGAGCACTGATGTTTGTAATAGCATATATTTCTACAAGGCTAAGGGGTATCCAGATTTGAAGACAAGATACCTGCTTTCGACGATTCAAAGCAAGTATCCAAGCACACCAATATTTGGATTGTTTGATGCCGATCCACATGGTATTGGTGTTTATTGCACATACAAATATGGTACAACAGTAAGTTTATTTCGAAGGTGATTCTTCATGGATATCAAAATTAAAATAAATCGTGCTTAATGATGCTGTACTCGAAGTAACAGATAAGTTTACCTTCTGAAATGCTATTTAACATGTTTCATACTCGTAAAAGTAATTTATATCGAATAGTCTAAATATAATACATTATGGAGTGGAGATCTCGTGATTAAAATAAGCTATAAGCGGTGAAACTGTTCATCATAATATTTGAATCCACAAAGTCATTATTGTTTAGTTGTAAAAGTATTAACACATTTCATTGAGAAAAATCTTCAGTGTAAATGGCTTTGGTCAGTTCCAGGCGAACTGGATTAAGATGAATACTTGACAATGACCTGCTTTCATATTGAGCAGTGCACTGTCCCTATGAACTCTGATACGTGATTAACACCAACAACCATAATGTTCGCGAATGTTAACAGGATTGATAGTCAAGCACCGGTTTTCTGTTTCTTTATGTCAGCCATTTAGCATTCAACTATTACATCAACTCGCCTCTGTTTCCGGTCCACCCGTACTTCCTACGAAAATAAATATAAGTGTGTCGGAAATGAAACAACATTGTAATCCATTGTTAAATGGAGGTTGAACAACGAACGACGGTGTATAAATAATTAATAACAGCAAATCTCAGTCAACCTTTTAACATGATTACAAATGACCAGTTTGCTCACACTCTGTGATCCATTTTTCGTTGTTTGATAACATTCACCTGGAGACAGTACGATTAAGTCTGTGGTATGTATGATATTGTATGAAAGCACAAGCCTGATCAAGGCAAAGTGCCGCAAAGTCAGAGACTGCACGTCGGGGAAAATACTATCAGGTTGCCCAGGCCTAGACAGATATGAGGAAGAAGAAAGAACAGGAAATAGTAGTGAGACTACAGCCTGTTTCAGAATGCAGATCACTACCTCTGGCCAATCAATTTAACACGGTGTTAGCCGTGCGATTAAGTCTATTAAACATTGAAACAGTAAAATTGGTAAATAAACTTATTATGTCAATCCATTGTGGATAAAAAGTTATCGTATCAGACTAGGAAAAGCACACGCTTATCTTATATAAACAAACCAACTAACCACAACACTGTTCTGAAATATGTCTGTCCCGGTTGTCACTTCTATCTGAGTTGTCAATTGATTTCTTGCTTCAAGCACTCAGCACGCAGGCCTCGTTTGACCGACATTGACGAATCGGCATATCGTTAGATAGCGGCTTACGCTTTCAGTCTCTTCAAGTTTCCGAGGATATTGTTGCTCGACTCGTCCTCAAGCAATCCTTCCAAAACCTGAATAACTATGGGCTCGCAATTGTTGTCGTCGATTTTCCTGTGTTTCTTGCTCTTGTGTTGTGCTGGAGGTTAGTATTCTGCATGTCAACCGAAAGTTCGAAATTAGCGCTCATCGCTAATGCACTTCGCACATCTACACTATCACATAATCAACACAATGAAGCGCTGAGATGAAATTGTTAGTCGGTTGAGTGGCGTAGACTTCAAGCCAATCGTTAACCCACAGCTTAGCGTATCTATGAAGCAAACGTGAAGCTGTATCTGCACTTATAAGACTTGTTCTGGTCAGCATAGAGTCCGTGGTTAGTTGACTTACTGGTGCTTGATACGAAAGTTCACGAAAATCGTACGGCGGATTCGGGTTTTAAGTTCATCAGTAATTTAATTCTACATCATAGATGCAGAGTTTTGATTGTGAAGACACTAATAAATGAACTATCATAGTTTGGGCTATGGCATGTTTTTGTAAACGTGCTCGTAATAGTAGTGCACGGGTTGTTTCTATCAATCAGCATGCTTTGGCAATGATTCCGAATGTACTCGTGACATGTAGATCAAGTTGCGGGGATAAATTTGATAGACGCATCGAGTGATTGTTTCAAAACGTAAATATCCATGCGTACAAATGAGATAAACAGCACACAGGGAAATAACCGTAGAGTTGTTTTTGTTGGTCAGACCATCTGAGAATAGGAAATCGTTCAAAATGCCTGGTAATGAGAAAAATTAATGAAGCTACATATTAGTTTGCTAGATGGCGTGTTAATTTGAAAGTACTCCCGAGTATACACGAACAAACAGTTATCTAGAAGAGAATATTTGGGGTATAGAGATTTGAAGCAATTCTAAAAACATCCTTCAATTTTTAGAACCCGTCAATGCAAGACACGGCTCAGATGCCAATACGTATTGGATCAATGATTCAAATCGGCCTACTTCCGACTGAGTTGGCGAGGTGAGTGGTGTGGTAACGAATGAACCTTAAACGTAGCATGCCAATTCCTCAATCGCAGACGAGTACAATTTCACGAGGTGACCATTCGTTGCTGAATGGCATAAAAAATCGCGCTTACTACCAGGACGACAAGCATCTAATGACGCAAGTAAATGCGTAACGATATATTATCCTAGGTGAATTTTCTACTTCAAAACGGACGGAAAGCTGAAATCGAAGCGTTGGAAGCCATTGGAACTCAATATCTATGTACAAATTATTTGCCCAGTAAATTGCGCCAGTATGGTATAACTTCGAACGATTTATAAAACGCCATTACACCCAAATCAACTATGAGTTGCTTTAATGAAAAAAGGACTCAAAGGCGATAAAAATTGTAAATATGTTTGACTTTATTGATTTTAATAGCGATTTTCATGTTTCTATAAAATATACACCTTAATGATATGATAATTTTCTTTTTTTTATTTACAACGGAATGCTGTGGCTGAGCTTTTTGCATATCAAGATATTCTGGGTTTGTTCCCCATTTGAGCAAAATGAGGCGAGCTATTAATCCCCACCATACCTATGTTCGGAACTGGTACCGAAAATATCCCATAAAATGACTACAACCACCTAATAGCATATAACCTGCATCGTTTTTGCCAATGAATGCGGAGGTGAAATCCGCTTCTATGAGAATCTCAGACGAGATAAGGACAAAACCAGCAATGGAGTCTAATAAGGGTCAAAAACGAAATCGTTGTTTGAAGAACGTGTTGTATTAAGATTGTGTGAGACAGTTTTAAAATTAATAGACAGAAAGTAGTTATTTAAATTTGATTGAAAATACTATCTTTGATCAGTTGGCCCATTAACGCATGCAACTGTTCGGTTGCCATCTTCTTGGCATCTTTGCTGCATTTGGCTAAACGATCATCAAGACGATCATTGTCCCAGCTGATTCGCGAGACCTAGAAAGGGAGAAGACAATTAAACGGTGATAACACAAACGAGTCTGTCTGAAGACATAACACATAACACTGAATTGCGTTGGAAGCGCGAAAAAAATACAAACTTGCTTATGGGCAAGATTGAATATAAGAACATCAGAACGTACGGATGCTATCGCATGCTCAACTTTCTCGCCAAGATCTTTCGTCAAACCAGCAAGGTAGTCGGGCTGGGCAAGAATGCTGACCGAGCTCAGTGTGTTGACCCAATATTTGTTCCAAAGCATGTCCAACAGCCGCTTGTCCAGGACAGATTTGAAAAACGACACTTCCAAGGAATAGTATTGTTTGCAATGGACACCAAAATCTTCAATCTTGTCCATCGGTATAGATTGATATTCGGATGGGCCCTCCTCAGGGGGCCGGTAACCAACAGGATAGGTACGAAAAGCGCCCAGGTTGACTGGAGGAACAAATGGACACGAGAAAACATACAGTAACGTTAGCGCAACAACCAAAACAATAACAATAATGTTAAACCACCGAAAAATGCAAATTACACAAGTCGCTCAAAATAAAATATTATTGAAATATCGATTGATGATGCCACAGCAGAAAGAATACGGAAGAATCTTGTGAAGAATCAGACTGAAAACGGTACTAGAGTGCAAGCGCGGAATATGTGAGCAATAGCAAAACACCGAAACAATGTTTCTTCAAGCGAAGTATAGACACATGAAGGCAATATTTCTGTCTACATTGAGTCCACTATCTTGGATATCAATGGCGCACAGTAACAACACAAAGGTACATGAAAACGATACTTTGCCGTGTACGAACCATTCCCCGAGGAAATTGAACGGGTGGGATCAATGACAATTGCAACGAACGGCTCTTGGTATTTCTGGTTGGTCAATTGAGTCGTGACATCAATACCGGAAAGCCAACAACCGTAGCCAGGATGTGAATGGTACCAACCCAATACATTCTCAGTACGGCCCACGCGAGCAACCGTTTCTTTGTAAGAAGTCATATACTCGTAAGCTTCTGCCTGTTGAAAATGAAAAAGAGCATGCGATGAAGGATACACAGAAGCCAAATGCCGTGATGAAAGTGCGGCGTACCTGCGCATTGACACGAGTTTCTGTGCCTTCGACGGGAAGCGGAGAGCTGTCAATTACTATCATTGTCTGATGTGCGACTTTCCCGATGAGTACTCCCATGATCTGAAAATGCGAAAAGGTACTAAATTAAAAACAATCAATGATCAAATAGAATTGAAGCAGCTACGACGTATTCTAGATTCAACTAAATAGCACAGGCTTGAGCAGCCTGGCAGCCTATGACTATGCTACACTTTGGCGCAGTTCGTTTTCGGTATGTGGCTACATGCAGCTCACTACCGGCGGCAAACCAATGTAGCACAGTTACATGATCATTGCAAAATGGCCAGATACAATGGACAAAGGTTTAGCTGATAACAGATTTTTAAAATGTAATGTGCCATTACAGAACGGTACAAATTGATATATGAAAGACAGAATTTGCGTAGTTCTCAAATACGCAAACAATTATTCATTATGGGTTCTCCATTGCTAGTTTTTGACTCATGAATATTGATGTTCACAAACTGCCAGCCTTCTTTACGTGGTTTTCACTATCTGATTAATTTCGAAAAAGAATACCATCTGTCTGATTTCAGGAGATAAAAACCATTGTTTCTGATAGAGCAATCGAAGAATTCCGTCGTTTAATTGCACGTATACTATCAATGAGCGCAAAATCGACAAAACTCACTTCTAATTTACCCCCAGACCGCGCGTGGATCATCATTTTGAGCAGTGCAACGGCTGATATGTGAATGTATTTGAAATAGTGCGGATCCTTTTCCCAGGGCTTTGCGTTAACGATCGATTCATGTGCCTTCACATCGTATTTGAA
This sequence comes from Atriophallophorus winterbourni, assembly GCA_013407085.1. Lineage (NCBI taxonomy): Eukaryota > Metazoa > Platyhelminthes > Trematoda > Plagiorchiida > Microphallidae > Atriophallophorus > Atriophallophorus winterbourni. The sequence continues at coordinate 53,503 of JACCGJ010011147.1, read as the reverse complement.
ATATTCATCAGCAGACGTTGGAACATTAACAATATTGTTTATATGTTCCCAATTTTGTTGTGCTAATTTGGAAGCCGCATTCGTGGAACCATGACTCCGAACAGATCTTTTCGTTGCCGAGTCACTGGTGGACGCCATAGGAGATGACTGTAAAAAATCATGCAACACATAACCAAAAAACGGAAATAAAGATGACTGAAAAATAAGCTGAGCTGTTCACTCGCGAAACAGTCCACAAACATATGAAGCAACGCGAGAAGGTAGACACTGAGAAAGATTGAGGTGAAAAATTGTCACTGATACGCAAAGATAGTCCGTCACTAGGTGTAATAAGATAACTTAAGGATAAAGACTTTCAAAAGATTTTTAATGTAAATCACAACCTTTAAAACTATCTGCAAATACATCGTGAGTTACCATACGCATATGCGGTTTAAAATACAGATAATAGATGGTGAAAGAACACGAGCCTGGAATCAAGCGAACGGTCACGCAGTCTAACAGGATGCTGGTGAGCGTAGATAACTGCCAGTTAACAAGGTCAACTAAAAAAATTTCTAAAGCAATGCTTCAGCAAATACTCGGTTGCGGTAAATTACGTAAACCTTGTTATTAATGCAGAAGAGAAGTGCTGCACTGTTACACATCCGTGCGGAGTGTGACGACAGGAGTATTGTGGGACACGGAACTGATGCTTATGTCCACCCCGATGAATTAGACGTGCAGCTTTATTAGATTAATTGTAATGCTACACTACAGAAGTCACTATCTTTTTCTTCAAGGTAGTCAACATTAAAATAGACGAAGAATCGCGGATAAAAATTAGCATGAAAGCATATTGAAGAAATCCGTGTATACGACCTTACATCCACTAAGTTATGACCCCGGGTGTTATGATACCATGGTGTCGATAGATGAGAAATCTGTAGGCGTTTATAAATTTTCGTGTTTACGCCAATTTTCATCCAATCTAAAACATGGTTTGGTTTCACCTAAACAGACTGAGAAGGCTGCGCAGTAACACGTGAAAACGCGTTGACCGATGAACGGCATTAATTAAAATTATCATTGTATTTCATTTCGATGATATACAACAATGATGACGGATAGTAAACAATGACACGATTGAACATTCGAACAGCTGCAAGCAAGTCACGCCGGTTGGCAAATGAACTTCACTGGCATTTCAACATCATCTTCATGCTAACGAGCTGTGCTAATGCCAATCATCAATTTCTAATTCACTGCGAAACAAGAAAATTCTCCCAGACAAGCGTGAATAAAGCGCATTCAACAGCAAATAAGAAGGCATGGATGAGACCAAAAGAAACGTTACACGGAACAAATGTGTATATTTCAAGGTAAGAAATCAATTGTGGAAATAACAAGCAGCGCTAAGAGCATAGATACACGAACAACACGGTCATGTTGTCTGTTCTTTGCGCAAGAGGTCGGGAGTTGAAGATCGAGGGACGTCACGTTTTGTAAACTTGAAAGCGGTGTATTCAATGTCGAAGCGGTTCCCTCCATTGACCTCGCGGTTTAAGTTTGGGGAAGTCGTTATTTTTGGCCAACATCGGATCCGTAGAATAAACTGGCAAATTATCGACGAGAGGTAATCTTGACCAGTTGACGAATGTGCGCAGGGGGCGAGCGGGTATATTAATATTTAGCGCCTTCAAACGCAGGTTACGGTCGGACGTTAAAAGGACTATTTCGCGGACAATTCGGATCGGTTGAGCTAGAAAAAGAAAGTTGTTGACTTGTACACAAACGATACGAAACCAGCTACAGATCAATATATTGAATAAAACTAAACTGACTTTGAATGGCAGCATCACTACTCCCGTCGAAACCAATACTTGATCGGAATCGCTCGGGGTCATCTTTGCAGAAGTGAGTGCAACAATTCAATATGACGTCATCGTTTACTTGACCCGGATCCCGGCCCCCGTTGACCTCAGTTCGGTAAGCGATCGTCTCCAGAAATTTGCCTTTGGCAGTCAACGCTCGTAGCCTTGAGTTGCGGTGGGCAAACTCGTTTTCCAGGTACGCTATAGCTGCCCTCGCGCGTTCCTGAATAAGACCAGATCGGGTCACTTCAGCGCCCTCGTCCACACAGAACAAACCACTACGGCTGGATTTGCTAGAAGGGTGAGCAAGTGAATCGAGTTCGTTGACAACTGAAAAGAAACAAAATACAAAACTTTTAGTAAATTATAACGAAAAGCCGGTTGCACATTCTATCATAGCTGATTCTGAAAGTACGTTACTTGCAGGCAGATGTTAGTGGTATGAAAGCACAAGCCTGATTTGGGCAAAGTGCCGCATAGTCAGAGACTGCACGTGGGCTAAGGTACTGTCAGGTTGCCTAGGACTAGACAGATATGAGGGGGGAAATAGAAATAGAAATGGTAGTGAGACTCCAGCATGCAGCTCACTACCGGAGGCAAATCAATTTAGCACGACGTTAGCCGCACAGCACATAAATGCTGCGCGATTACACATCCGTGCATAGGCAGATGTTAATGGAAGCGCGTAATGCTAAAGTAAAATAACGGATCGCTTCACTGAAAAGGTAGTTAACATGAAGGATGTAAACGGAAGGATGATGTATGAATTCACAAGCCTGGATTCAAGTGAAGTGCCATAACGTCGAACACTGCGCATGGATGAAATACTGTGAGGCTGGCTGCCCAGAAAGATATAACATGCAGAAAAATGACATCAGGATTACAGCGTGTTTCCGCAAGCAGCTTATTACCATTGGCAAAACTATATAGCAGTTTTAACTGCGCAAAACAGAACATAAAACATGTACGCACGAAGAAATAGATTCTGACAGGCCTGCCGATAAAGATACTATAACAAGCAGTATAAACATCAAGTAAAGATGACGAAAACAGAATGAGCCACCACCGAAACCGAGAGTGATTAATGGAACCAAGCAGAACATCTTAAAACGAGAATTAGGTTTAAAAGCAGAATGAAATGAGCGGAATTTTTATAGAGGTAGTGGAATAGAGTACATGTGGTTGATAAAATAATTATCGTAATAATCATTGACAACATTACACCGGTAACATGTAACAAGTGCTTAACGGTCATGCAACCATGACATAGTAAACTATTTTAAAAGATATGGCGAAGGGTAGGACATAAAGAGATACTGAAGCTATAAAGATTGAACACAGATGCGCTGGGATGGGGTGCCCACACCTCGAAGGAAACATGCATTCAAGCGAGTGTTGTGAACGAGTAGAGCGACATCAGGATGACAGCTTCCTTGCGGCTTCCACTGTCACGCTTCATAACAAGCTTTCCTCGCCACTTGACTTGACAACAGACAAGATTAATCAAACACTCCAAGATGTCTACAACAAAACCGCCACTGAACACAATTTTGAGCCAGATCATTAAGGGCAAGAAGCCACTGCGAATTCTTATCTCTTGGACCCCTACCTGGGAGATGGGTTGCACCAACTGCAGCTAGTTGGACAGTCAAAGGTTTCATCTGCTGAGCTAAGTCAGAGTCTTGCCACCTTTACAACGACGCCATTCCGATTTAGGAGGTGGCGATCAAAACCTCTTTAGGAAAACGGTGATTTCCAATTCGCAATACGTGGCCTAAGCAGCGAAGTCTATGCACGTTAACTTGTTTTTCGGTATCTATGTAGCTGCCAAAGATTCTTTTTACGGATAGTTGCGTTACGCATCCGACGGTGCCAAGTAACTCCTGCGATGGTGCAAAGACAGCGATTGTCGAATACTTGTAGACATCTTTTTTCTTCTTTTATCAGTGTCCAGGTTTCACATCTGTACTGTAAACTCGCGCGTGCTGTAGCCTTATAGACCATACCCTTGAGCGTTTAGAGACAAACAGGTTTTACATCACGGATGACCTAAGTTACAACAAGCTAAAGTAGCTAGGAAAATGCTACTTGAGATCTCCCTTTTTAAATAAGTTTTACTAGTAATGCAACTACCCAAATAGTCTACAGTCGCAAGTTCCTCATTATTGACGCTTAGTGCTGTTTCGATTGGATCAATATCTAGTAACAGAACTTTGCACTTGAGAGGTACAAAGCGCATAACGAAGGAGGGTATGATACTACCAAATCGGTCTAAAGTAAACTGAGCAGCCCCATAGTAATCGAAGAGTAAAACTACATTGTCGGCATAATCCAAATCAAAAAGTTTCTGAATCTGAATGCCCGGTGACGGTACGCCTGCATTACACCCATCCATTATAGCGTCAATTACAAAATTGAACAAAAATGGAGAAATTGGACACCCTTGTCGGACATTACTAACCGTAGGAAAGTCCAGAACTATAAGAATAAAGCGCCCGAAATATGTTAACGCACTTTTGTGGGACACCTTTGAGTGATAAGGTATTAAATGATACGTTCCTATCGACCGAATAAAAAGCACCTTTAAAATCAAGAAAAAGCTAGCTACAGTGAGATGCCTATAAGTATGGCGATGTTCTAGGGCTTACCGAAGAGTGAATATATGATCGACATATCCTCTACCTAGACAAAATCCTGCTTGCTCTTCACGAATATTTGATTCTCTGTGTAATGTAAAGCGCCGAAGACATACTGAAGCAAGAAGCTGGGTAATGACGGGCGTAAGACTTATTCCCCTGTGATTGAAGCATGAAGTACGCAACTTTTTTGAAAACAGGTAGGATTATAGATTCTCCCCAACACTGGAGAATAGTTTCCGTGTCATCTAGAGTGATTAAGAGAATATCGCAACCCTCATTGAACAGAACCGGGGCCAGTCCATCGGGACAAGCTGCATTGAATCTTCCCAGTGAGTCGATACCGAGCTTGATTTCGGCTACGCTTGGAGGCGTTACATCAACTAACCAGGGTTCACAACGTGGAAATGGAAGGCAATGGACCATCTAAACTGGCCAGCCCAACGAGACAAGCGATGCTTTTTGTTAGCGATTAAGGCGCCATCGTCCTCTGTGATTGTCTCGCTAACTTCAACGATTTCAGAACCTGTAGATGGAATTAGCTGAAACAGCTTTCGGACGTTACCCGGTTGCTGGCTACATCCATTTCCTCAAATTTCGCAGCTACCACGCTTCCCTATCTGATCGAATGCTACGCTTGAGCTTATTTCTGACCCGACTACGTTCTGCATAAGGAATTATTCGCCTTTCATCTAGTAATCGAAGACTAGCCTCGGGGATCCAGTGGGACCTTCTGCTATAAGTGGAACTACTACACGCCGACTCCACGGCATCGTTTATTACAGTTGCAATCGCATTCCATTGTCGTGTGATATTTTTCCGACACCGCAGTGGGAATATCAGCTATTAAACCGCCGCGATAGGCTTGCTGAATTGCGGGATACGAAAGCTTTTAGAAAGCTATGCACTTAGGAATGCTTGTCTTTGGATGAGAGAATTTTAATGCAAATCATGCTCGAAGGAGCGCGTGATCAGAATCCACTCTAGTGTTCCTGAAAGAGCGACAGTCCTAAATGCAGCCTTTCTATCCAGCGCTGATGGCGAGATCGTGAATTTGTGTCCATGGCTGATCATCGTTAGGCGGACGCCAAGTTGTACATTGCCGCTTTTTATGACTAAATGAGGTGCTACTAATAAAATCACCCAGCGCGAAATCTTCAACACAAATGTGTGTTCACATTCTGCCTTATGCATAGGGTTCAGAGTTGATTTCTTTTTGAACTATTGACACTGCGATACATGAAAGACCCCTGAGATTGTCATCGCATTAACAACCCATTGCAAATAAGAAAATGTCGTCGGTTGATACACGAAGATAAATTACACAAGGGTTGGGCTGCCACAGCTGCCTCATTCCAATCATTGTTTTATTTTCAATTTTCTCAGTAGACAGGGACAAACCCAAGGACAACATGTAATGTGAATCAAACTAAAGGCTGGATCATGAAAAATGGTGCACAGTAGGATAAACTGCATGTGCTACGAAATATTGCCGAGTTGACTAGTGCTAGGATCGGAGGTCAAAATGAGACTGTAGAATGCACTTTGTCGCAGTTCATTAGCGATAACGGTCAATTTGACATGCACAGTCAGACTACATGACATTGTGACGCAAGTTGTGATCCCATGCTATGTGTAAACATGTGACTTTGTGTGAACTAATTCACGGTTAGTTGAATGAACATTAAATCACAAGCCCAGATTCAAGAAAAAATGTCTCAAATTCATAGACCACATGTTGGCTAAAATAACGTTAGTCCGCCCAGGTTTAGACGCGCGTTTAGGTCTGCGGTTATTGGCAGTGAAACTCCAGCACGTTTCCGTATTGGTGACAAAACAGTTCGGCACAGTGTCATCTGTGTCGTACACAAGTACATGATTGTACATTCGACCACTTATGCTTTAACTTGCATTGGTGATTGTGAACTTCATGTGACCAAGTTTTGATATTTCAGAGTCACACGTATGAAAACTGCTGTGTATTTGGCTAATCAGCAACGAGTTTGAAACGTGATCCTCTATAATTATCAGTGTCACATTGAGGATTCACATATGCTGAACAGATGAGTCTAACCCAGTGAAAATTAAGCTAACCCAATATTAACCGCAAAATATACAAGACAGTAATTCCGCACCTGTACCAAAGCTCACAAAAAAACGCTGCAATGCAATAAATGAGAAACTTGCCTACAATCGGCACCAGAACCATATAGTTGGAAGATCGTTGAGTCAGCGTCGCGATGCCTTCCAACCAATCGATGTAGCAATTTGTGTCCGGTAGTAGATAGATTGGACGAACTTCCAACTCAACGGCGCGACGTCCACCAGACGCAGCTTGTCTGATGGCATTTTGGCGCCACTCCAACAGTTTTTGCTCCTCTTCCAACTGTCTTTGTAACGCGGCGCGCTGATGCTGCAGCGCAAGAATCTCAGACTCGGGTGCTGCATCGAGCAGGTCCATCGGCGGGGTAGTAGTCTCCGTCTAGATGAATGAATATCGCTAATTACACCTGGGTTACTCTGTACATTGTATTCACATAGTATTGACAAAAGTATTAGCCATGTGAAGTTACGACACAAAGAACACAATCAAACGCTGATTAAGCCCGCTTCATATTGATTGCGCATCATCCCATTCAGATGTGCAATCGCGCAGTATTTCTGTGCTGTGCGGCTAACATCGTGCTAAATTGATTGGCCACCAGCAGTCAAATGCATTCTGAAACACGCTGGAGTCTCACTACCATTTCTATTTTCTTTCTATTTTTTTGTCATATGTCTAGGCCCGGGCAACCTGACAGTATCTCAGCCCATGTGCAGTCTCTGACTGACCTGCACTTTGCCTGGATCAGGCTTGTGCTTTCACATCACATCCCATTTGTCAACAGCATTACACGGTTAACCAGTAATGAATCCTTCACTGCCATCAAAATCATCAGCACCATCATAATGATGAAGCATAGGTATGCATTCAGAAAGATGACGATAAAATCCTTAAAAGATGCACAAGAGAGGGACTTCAAAAGCTACGGAAGGAAGAACATGTGCAACGAAATGAGGTGCCTACACTTTGAAAGAATTACATAATACAATCAAGAAGAGCGACATCCGCATAACAGCTTGCTTGTGGCTTTCACTGTCATGCATCAAAACAAACTCTCCTGCGTCACTCATTTTTGCAAGAAACAAGATTAATCAAACGGTGCTATATGCCAATGAACACGATTCAGATCGATAATTCTGAGGCCAAGCAGCCACTCCAAAGTCTCGTGTGGATCCCAACCAGGGAGATGCGTCTCTCCAAGTACAGCTAGTTTCATTGTTGAAGAATTCATCATCCTCATGATGCACAGAATCAAACCGGTAGCATCATCATCATCATCATCGGTAGCAAGTACGGAGTGCTTAACTGCCATACCACCATGACATATTTTCATGGTGATATGTGCCTGGGATAGCGCCAGGTCGCCCATGCCTACACAGGAGGACAAATTAGGGCTCTCAATCGAAGTATTGAGCTAAAGAGCCTTACCGCAAAGACAGAGGGCTGAGACCATGTTCGTCTAACCTCTATCCATCGATTTTCCTGTTATGAGTCGCTCTGATCGTACCGGAAGGACACGACATAGTACAGCTCAACGGGCCACGGAGATAAACAAACCATCGTGCATTGCAAATCCACACTGGAATTGTCGAAACAGTGGAAATCGTGATTCCGGCACGCCCAATTAAACCAAGATATGGCGTTGGAGATTAGCGAAAAACGAAATTTGTTCGAGGATAACAAAGATTAAAATCAACCTAATAGAATGAAAAATGAATCGCAATTAGAATCCCTGAGCTATAATTTACTTGTTGCTGGGCGAAATCCTCGCTTCCCGAGGAAGAACGACCGTTTCCTTGTGGCTCAGCGCGAACCTCCTCTGAGGACCTGTCTTGTTGTCGTTCGGAGCACTCTCGTTCCACAATGGATTCGTACACGGACCGGTCCACGTCATATTGCAATACGGGAGAATCGATGCCACAAAGGAAGTCACCGAACAACACGAGTTTGTCGATTCGCACGAAATCCGAAACTTCTTCCACACTCCACTTGCCTGTATAGTGATACATCTAGAAAAAGCAACGAGAGTAGCATAAGTGAGGTGAAAAAATAGGCTGCTCATTATAAGGCGGAGCTCGCATAGTACACATATACACATGCTCATTACAAAACTTTACTGTTAGCGTGATAAAATTTCGGGTTGAATTTATTCCCATGACTAGAGTTCCGAAAACATTTCAAGTAGATGCTCAGACAAACGAGGCCAAGACAACACGCTTGCTTATTGCTGGCTCATGCTCCGAATGAGTATGAGCATGAAGGAGAGCCGCTAGTCTGACCATTTTGACAACATGTTTGAGTCAACAGACTGTGTATGAATGAAATCACAAGCCTGATCCAGGTAAAGTTCAGCACAGTCAGACTGCATGTGGGCCAAGATATGGTCAGGTTGACTAAACCTACAGATATGAGAGAAAAGAGAAATGGCAGTGGGACTCCAGTGTGTTTCCGCATGCTGCTCACTATCGGTGGCAAATCAATTTAGCATGGCTAGTTGCACAGTACCGAAGTAATGCACGATTGCACATGCGTGCAAATCGTTCTGATCTACGCGAAACCAATTTCGTCCCTTAATCGAAGACCGAAAAATTCAAGAACTATTTCGCCTCTTACCTTGCCCGCTATTTGGTTGATCAATCGAGATTCATTCTGGATCTGCGGAGGCGACCGACAACTTAAATTTCGTCATTGAATTTTCGTTCTAAAAGTGTTTATATAGCGTTTTGTGAAAAGTGTTTGTGTGGTTAAATTAATGGATTGCCGAAAATTCGTGCGCACGAATAAAGCTACTTTCTTCGTCTTCAAGTTATTCCAAACACGTTGTGTCAACGTCTTTGTACTGCAAGTGCCAAATGGCCGACTTCATCGATAAATATAACAAAAGGAAAAGAGAGACATACACTATCCAGAATAGAGAATGATTTATACAATTACTAAAATATGCCTAGTGTACTCGGTCAGATGTCGCCCAGATTCATAGACAAGCTGGTCGATGCACTAGTTAAGAACGTGGGCGGATGCTAGTGTTATGAAAACGCAAAATTAACATTGGGAAAATGATTAAAGGTAGTCAAAGACGGTATAATAGGGAAAAATGCAACCACTTAAGGTAACAGTTGCAGTAGTAGGTTTGTTGATACCAGTTATGGTGCTGAAAGCCGAATCCCAGCCAACAGAAAACCACACAACAAAGAGAAATGCGAAAGTCAGGGCTAGGTGCACACTGACCTTGGGTACCAAATCCAACATAGGCTTAAATCCTGTGCACATGGATTCTTCAAACAAAAAGGCTGCCTCATAGACGGGGACATGTTCCGAGAAGGAGGAGTTGGGATCTGTAACTGTATTCTCTTTCAAACGAAGCAGCATTGACGATGTAGGTGTGATTTCCTCGTACTGAGGTCTTGTAGTGTTGCGTGCAAGCCACCGGGAGGCGCGTGTGCAAAAGTCCGCCACCAATTTCCAATCGTTCAAATAAGGCCCCAACGTTGGATCCCGATGGTTGGGTGGAGGGAGCCAATGCTCTGGGTGTAGAATCATCCACTCTGACCACAAACGAAGTGCGGGTAGTATCACGCGTGCGTCATCGGGAAGCCACCAAGATGGAGTATCCGGTGGGGGAGCCTGTGTTGGTAAGCAGCCACAAGTCAAAATGACGGAACAAGAAGCAAGAATATCGAAATGGCAATTATGTAAGTGGATTTCATTGAAAACCATTGTAAAAACGACCATTTTGGAGACAAGGTTGTGGAAGTGACGGATACGTGGAGAAATGCACAGAATCCACGACTGTGCAAGGGAAAGAATGCTGCTTGGGGGTCTAGGTTTGAAATGACATAGGGGATATAACAGTGTTCTGGAAACTAGAGTACAGACAACACTTCAAAAGCAACCATCGATCCTAAGAGTTGTTTGAAATGAGGCTTCGAATTTGTTCTAAAAGGGGTTAGCAGTAGAGTCACAATTGCTCACGAAAACGTACCCATAAACGACAAGTCCTAAGCGGTCTTTGACAACTAAGCCTGATATTACCCTTGCGCGATTCGCTTTATTAGACCACATGGAACATACTTTATCCATGTCGTGTCGCAAGACCAGATGATGACGAATATTTGTACGTGGTTTAAATCAAGCCAAAATTGTACAATTCTTTTAACAGAAGAATTACTTGACGATTGTGAACAACTGCCTGCTGTTAAACATCTGTATTGTAATTCATAAGGCACTTCAACCATCGTGTTGAGACCGGACCTTAACGTGGTGCGATAGTTTGTGTACCTCTATGATGTACTGAGCTATGCTGGGTGGAGCTCTCCGAGCACCTTCAGAGCCACTCATACCAGGAAGGTCAATGGATAGAGCTCAGACGAACCCGGTCTTAACCCAACCCGCTGTCTTGTGTGTCAGGCTTTTTAGCCAAAGGCTTTGGTCGAGAACCCTAATTGTTCTCCTGTCTAGGCATGGGCGACCTGGCAGTATCCCATCCCGCATACAACTATGACTATAACTATAAAGCCCAACTCCAGAGTGCATCGGACGTCGCACACGATAAACAGGGTCGCGTTACCTGCTGCATACAGCAGGACTGATAAGCGAAAACAATCTCCATCTGGTCCTACTCTTCAAACTGTTTCTGACCCTTCCCCTCCCCCATCCACTCCTAACAACTCACCGTGCAGTGTTCTGCAGCAGGACATCTACTTATCAAACAGCACTTGATTACTTGACAAACAGGCACTTGAAATTGTAGTAACCTAGTAACCTTTCCAAAGTCGGCGCAGCACGTCTTCCGGGCTAGTGTCCCCGCGATCAGATATTGCAATGGGTAGTTACGCCTCAGGATATGTCCCGAAACCGTGTTCAATGGCGGTATTGATTAACTTTGTATTCTGTCAAGCGGAGTGACGAGAAAAACTTGTTATGATGCATGACAGTGAAAGCCGCAAGGAAGCTGTCATGCTGATGTCGCTCTACTCGTTCACGAAAATTGTTTGAATGCATGTTCCATTCGATGTGTAAACACGTCATCCCAGTTTGTTTTTGCTTACTCTTCTATAGAATCCGTAGCTATTGAAGTACCACCATTCCCCACCTTTTAGGATTTTACTTTAGCATGGTTGTATAGCAGTTAAGCACTCGGTACATGCTACCGGTGTCTGGTGATGATGATGAGTGGGTCCATTTCGGAGGAGTCATCCTGTAATGAACCGTATGAAAGTCCTTTCACGAAATTTTTTCATTAATTGTATAATCAATTAAAGAAGCCTGTCGACACTGACGCGGATATCGTGGCTTAAAGCAAGAAAACTGAGATAACGCATTCTCACCGAATTTACATGACAAGTAGTCAGCAAAAAATTATCGGAATTTGTCGTAACGTATAAAGGTCCGCAAATACCATCCACGACAATCGAAGCGTTGTTTTATTGTAGACAGAAACCTTGCCATGCACCCTTTGTCACCGTCAGCATAACGGTCAAATCAAAAGGTTTGTCCATACTCTCAAGAGAGTCCGCATGATGTCAACGAAACAAAATAATACACAATTCCCTCAACCCAGTTACGGTAAAAAAAACTAAACATCGACCACATTTGAACTATTTGTTTACCTGTTGGAATAATTGGGCAGCACGTCTACAAAGTAGACTGAACATATCAAGCGCGAAACGAGCTGCGTGGTCATGATGGACAGATCGGAGCGTCTCCACACCGGTTAGTTGACCGATCGGTTGCACTTTCACATCAGCGGCGACTGAGTCGGTGGGCAGTTTGGAAGTGATAGGATGCGTGGTGTGTGAGGTCAACGAGACCGCGCGGTCCACATTGTACATATTCACAATGCACAACTGACACAATCGCTCTGCGGACAACGGGCACGGGGACTGTGCCAGGAGACCGGATAAGGCTTGCAAGGCGAGCGAGGCAAATTCAGGGAAGGTCTCCATCCTGGGCGGGGGAAATGCGACAACGATAAAACCACATACGGAACAGCTGACGAGGCGATGTGAAACGGCATACTTACCCGATTTTAGTGAATAATTTCCCGTGTGTGTGGATGAAAGTTAACGTGAATTGTCGGCTAAGCTGTAAGTGAAACGAACCATCAAGCATAGGTAGATGATAGACAATTTAGCAAATTAGATACAAATTTCATAGGATAACATAAGACCGAATTCTATGTGGGTTATAGTTACGAAAAAAATGTCAAGATCAGTTCGATAACTCGGTTCAGAAGCATCATCAGTCTTCACGTTCGCATTGAACATTCGTATCTGTATCTGCGAAGTGCTACGAAACTAACTGTAGTTATACGAACAATACAGTATAGAGTCAAAAAATTTCGGAGTCAAGGATTTATGGTTAAAAAGTTATTACTTCACAACACCACAGGATTAGGGTATGAATGAAAATGTGAAAAATATAATAGTATAAAAAGGAGTAGAGTGTATCAAATGTAAGGTTCACAAATGATGTTCTTTTGATTGTATAATCGCAATTTTGCCTTAAAAATGGCCAGGCAAGGAGTCCACCAGATGTTGTGGTAGGGAATTTTAAAAGAAATATAGCACGTGCGGGGAAAAATTGCGCCGGCAATCAATACGGGAACTTGGGATGTAAAGGGATAAGGTATGTCCGCGTGTCACTTTCTCGTCACACATATCAAGCAAGTGTTTTAGTGAATGTCTTTCGGTAGACACAATTCTATCGATCAGAATATTATCGTACTATCCTTCTTTGGATAAAGTAACAGGCCCGACGTCATAATCTTTCATTGTACGAAACATTACAAGACCAATCACTAACTTTGTTGCTCTATGATAGATTTTATCAAAGAGAGCAATATCTTTTCGCAGCCAAGGAGCCCAGACCTCTACCGCATACTCCATCGTAGGGCGAAGGCAGACATTCATTATTTTGGTAACATTACCAGCGAGAATCTTCCAAATATTCTGCGAAAGATACCTAACAATCAGTTGGCATGTTGAGATATATTCAGGCAGTGAACCGTGCTCCTCAGATTTCCACTAATCCATACTGCAAGATCCTTTTCAACGAGATCAATGCCTAGTTTTCAGCTCCCAATCGATATGCGCAAGAAACATTCTTGCCAAGGTGGAGCATCTTGCCTTTCCGTATGTTGAATGTCATATCATTCATAGCCGCCCAAAACGCCACGTTGTCCAAATCCCTTCGCAGTTTCTCACAATTTTTAGTACCATTCCCTTAAGCAACGAATCGTTAAAAAGGTTGACGATGACAGAACCTGAGCACATCCGGTGTGATGGCATCCACACATGGGGATTTTGTTACATTCCGTTTGGGCATCTAATTGCGCAATCTCTGGATGTATCACAATTTCGCCTAGTGTTTCGATTCCTGAGTCGTCTGAATACTCGCAACGTTCCACTAAAACGTTTGACACGAACACTTTAGAGTAATAAATCGCGAGAGCATTTGCGGTTTCAAACGCGGTCTCAGTGAGTTTTTCACCATTCTGGACGGCAAAAATACCTGGTTTGACTTTTGCTTTCGCGTTCATGATTTTGTATAGTAACTTAGGGTTGCGTTCCATTTTTGATAGGAGCATCAATTGGTTCGCTTCTTTATCCTCTCGAATAGATGAAGTCACTTCGTTGCGTAACATTCGGAAATGTTGCCAAGTAGAAGTATGCTTTATGCTGCATCCACGCTGCTCGCTTCAGCCCTATCCACTTTTTGTTGTGCTGCTGACAACAAAACGAAGTTCATGTTCGAATATTTTAGGAACGATCTGCGAGTGCTCGGCAATCCTCAGTTTCCGAAAATCTACAAGTTCGTTCAATTGCGAGTCAGAGCTTATGTTGCCCGTCCGCCAATGCTGAATCTGCACGAGCGATTTACTTAGGGCTAATTTATTTACCCGGCGAACCACTCCATTCCGAGCAAGAGATTGATGTGTACTGCAAACATAGTCGAACACAAGCACTGAATGGTCGCTAAGAACCAGCGGAGCCTGGAATCCGATCGCTTCGACAGATTGTTCTTGAGATGTTAATACCAAATCCAAGACAGAGGGGCGGTCAGAACCTATTTTCCGAGTGCATTCGTGGACATGGTTGTATAAAGGGACTGAATCAAGTACCTTTATAAATCGGTATTCGAGTTTATTCACATATTCGAATCACATCAGACTGGCACAGCGAAGGTAAAGGCAAAACATTTGACCAAGAGAATAAATAAATTTACAGGACGCACACTCGAGGTTAAAGAAGCGGTGAAGGATCTGATGGTAGAAAGGACGCAAGCTGTATGGCAGCCGGTCACAGTTACAATTGGGTACGACCAAACAAACAGGCGAAGGAAACGATACACAAAATGTGAACTCCGGCGACCGGTAGCGCGATGATGCCACGCAATTGTAGCCAAGCAATCAGCGCGTCGACGCATCTTAAAACATTCAACAATTGAAGCTGCTGTGAAAATGCTGTGCGAACCTTAAAAACGAAACGCTGTAGGGTTCGAACCGGCGATGATCGAAATTCTGGTAAGTATTCTATGTACGTGCATAGCGATTTTTCCGGTAAACTATGAAGATTGAGACCGGCGAAAAGCAGAAGTGCTGCCGCCGAAAAACTACCATCAAATATAACAAAAAAGTTTTGCACTAAAAGATGAATAAAATAACAAGCTTTAAAACGATCTATCTTGAACCTTGGAACAGAAGCAAACGGAACATAAAATTCACAGGATTTGTGTGATGTGAAAGCACAAGCCTGATCCAGACAAAGTGCCGCACAGACATAGACTGCACGTGGGCTAAGATACTGTCAGGTGGCCCAGGCCTAGACAGATATGAGGAAAGTAGATAATAGCACGTGTGACCAAAGTCGAACCTCGATTAATGACATATTCGCGTATTCTTCGAGCTCCGCTTGCGCATCCTCGTCCTCATCCTCGGTACTGTGTGTCACCACGTCCGATTTCGCACCGGTGGACTTCGCTTGAGTTTTACGAAAGTTGGAACAGAGCTGATTTGACGCGTACACTAGACGTCTCGTACCTTGGATGACGGTGGTTTGACCATCAAGTGGATGTATCCAAATCTCGACTCTTTGAAACCTACCACCCGAGGTTCCGAAATGATGTTCGTGTGGATGGGCAGCGTAACTCTTGGGTTTTTGCATCTGCAACAAATTAAGATGGAAAGAGATGTGTGACATGAATTGCTTGAACCCGGCATCATGGGAAGCAATGCCAGAGCAAGCAGCAATGCTAAACTACAAGAATACAGATAGATTGAGATAGAGGTCACTGCAATTGTGGGTTGTCGTCATTCGGTAGTTTCACAGAATACTTAAAGGGCGTCAGCGATTTCAAATTCATCAGTGACTATAAAACACTCGTGTTTTCGCATTACAAATGGATTCCATTCTCGACAGCGACGCGTCTGCAGTTACTATAAGTTTACAGCGTTAAATGTCAATCAACTGGAACACTTGGTTAAACAGCTGCACCATAATCCCAGAGTCTGGATTGCACAAAGTGATTCCTAATTCTAGTTTCGCACTTCAAATCACAGCTGCCTTGCTATGCAATACAATGCTTCAGACCGTCAGCATACGATAAGCAACTTCAACCGTTCAACGCCAACACTCCCTTACGAACGGAGACAGATAGCGCTCATGTGAGCATAAATTACACGCTAGATAAAAAGCTGTGACAAACCTGCTGAAGCAGTCGTTCTGCGCGTGGGGAAAATTCGTTGAACAGAGCAGCGAGACTTTGGGAAGCAGTTAGGAAGGGATTGCTCGCTGCCAGTGTTCGAATGTAGTAGTACATCGCATCCAAATGACGAGACTGAAATTGCAAGGTTAAGAATGTATGTCCAGTGAGAACGCAGCAAACAGGCAATATAATGATGGACAACGCTTACCGTATAGACAGCAAGCACAGCCAGTTGATTGTAAGAACGTCCATTTTTCGGAATAAGTAAACGGGCTTTCTGGTACCAACTGACAAAAACATGGAAGTATAATGGAAGAAAGCATCAAAACCACTTATTCACGAAAGACAAATAGTAGGAAATCATCCGTGAGATGAAAAACATCAGTGACGCAATTGAGACACAAGCCGAAGATTGAAAACAGTAGGAATAGTACCAACCTTCGAGCTTTTCCGAAATTGCGATCGCCGCTCAACAACTCTTTGTATCGCGCCAAATCCCCGATAAACAGCATCAGTTTTTGTGAACTCAAGTACACCAGACGACGAGTTCTAGATCGCGTCTCCGGAGGGGGACGACCGTCAGCTAACAGGTTGGTCAAGTTCACTTGATGCAGCACTTGAATCCGATCCAGCAAGTTTTGTAAACGCGATTCGCCAGCCGCGATCACATCGCGGAGACAAATCTTTTGCAGTAAGCATTTCAACCTCTTGTTGATATCGTCACTGCTGTGGATACCGACTTTAGTGTCAACGGACGTCAACCTGGAACAAAATGGTAGTTTCAACTACAAAACGATGAAGTAAAAATCGGACAAATATTCAAGCCCACGCCAAAACTCCGCTGATTATATGTACATGAGTAGCTGTCCACAAAAACGAAGTCGAGTGATTTAGATATTCCCAACAAGATTGTATAATCAATGAAGACATTCGGATCGAATATGTGGGCTCCTTAAATTTGCCATTCCCGATATTAAGGGGAGATTTTTCGCATTATTGCATATAGGTTAAGTTTTCGTGCTCTGTAATGAATCAATATTATTCTGGTTGATTTATTGCAACCTAGATCAATCACAGTCGCATTAGATTCCATCATAATCCACTCAAACATGATTGGGTTAAAAGCCGAGAGAGAGTGCGAGTAAAACTTAACAAGGCATCTCACCCCATGGTTTCGGGACTGCTGATCCACGAGCGTAACAACTCTAACTCCGTGTAGAACACCGACTTCCACATTCCCTGCTCGACGTGAGCGGCATTGCAAAAGTCCAAATCCGCCAATATGACCGATTCGAACAAATTGAAAAGATGCTCGCGCAATTGCTGCACACTGTGCCACCATCGGACGAGCAAACGTTCCGGTTCGGTGAGACCGGACTCTTCATCGGCGTTGATTCGGATTTGTGACAGAACCGAGGCGCACAGACCAGGTGGGACGAGCAAGCTGGACAACGTGGAATCAAGTTGAACAATCTGTTGCACCGTGGCCAGAACCGCTTGGCTGTAAGGCGAAACACGTCAACAGTGGCGGTGAAAGAAAGAGGATGAGTTGTTTGGCAACAATTTATTCGGAGAGTGGATAAATACTTTGCCAGGATGTCAAGAGCGAGACATAGAAACTGACGACAAAAGTAACATCTAATAAAATTTGTATCACATTAGTTAAATTCAATTCTGTCTTGTATGCCGTGAGGAACAGGCTGGATTCCGCCCGGTGCGAGGATGCATGGATCAGGTTTTTGTCCTGCGACAGTTATTAGAGCACATACACTTGTACCGGCGACCAATAATCGTAGCTTTTCTGGACATCCGGGCCGCGTTCGACTCGGTGGACAGAACTACTCTTTGGAACTGCTTGCTTAGGAGCGGGATCCCTCCTAAGTATGTCGCCATCTTGAAGGAGCTCTATTCTCATTCTTCAGGGAGGGTCAGGGTCTACGGCAGCCTATCGCCGGCGTTCCAACCATCAGGATGTCCTCCAGAATGCTCTCCGTAGCTTCACTGAGGGTGGGATCGAGCTACTTCCAGGTAACCGTGTCACTGACCTTGATTATGCCGATGACATTGCTTTGCTTGGTGATGATCCGGTGTTCCTACAGAATGCCCTGAACCAGCTAGCATTGGAGGCGTCTAGGTACGGATTGCACTTAGCTCCAACTAAGTGTAAGGTTCTTCTTCAAGATTGGGAGGGGTTGCAGCCCACTCTGACGGTCGATGACCTCAGTCTGGACTGTGTGGAACAGTTCACCTATCTTGGTAGCTGCATCACGGCGGGAGGAGGGCTGGAAAGTGAGATCGGCTCTCGCATTGCGAGACCTCGCTTCGCGTTAACCAGTCTAGGTCATCTCTGGAAGCGGTCTGACGTGAGTTTGAGACTCAAGGGGAGAGTTTACCTGGCCAGTGACAATATAGCATTAATAGCTGAAATAGGTTTATCCATGGGGGGTGACCTGTACATAAACGCTAGTAAGTAAATCAGAATGTTGAATCATAACCTTGTAGCTAGATAGATTGTCAAATGATAAAACGCAACGGTTCTTCTGTCTAGACATAATAGCCCTAACGGCGTAATGAATTTTCTGTCAGGGCAAGCAGAAACGCTCAGACACTTACCTCGGAGGACGAGCAGTTGCGGGATTAGGGAGGGAAGGCGTGCCTGGTAAAGCTGGCGTTTTAGCCTCGGGTTGATCATTGTGATAAAAACTCTGCAGGAAAAACTTAAAAGTCCCTTCTGTTGTTTCATCCAAAAGTGGTGATCCAGAAAGGGATTGTTTCATAAGGGAAGAGCAGTGAATCTCAGACTGTAACGACGTTTTCGTATATGATTTGGTATCGGTTTCAGATTCGGAATTTCGACTGATACGTGAGAAACTTGGGCGAACGACAACGACAGGTTTATTTCCCGTAGCTTGAATGAAAAGCATCAAATACCAATTAAATTTAACCTGAAGATGGACGTACGAATCACAAATTCTACGAAGATTAATAGATGATTAAGCAACAGTTCAAGTCCACTGAAGTATACCATTGGTTCCAAGCACCTAGGATTCCGTAATGTGCAAGCATAATTGAAAATACCTTGCTGAGTAATTTGTAGATTATGCGCAAACGTGCGAAAGATTGCTTAGACAATTAGGGAACGCGATTAAAAAGTATAGTGCCCCTTAGCAACAGCTAATAAATGTTGATTTCCAGGGAAATAATAATAATAATGTATGAAATAAGAAGCCTAAAACCCGGCAACGTGCCGTAAAGCCACTACTGGATGTGGATGGAGATATTGCTAGGTTGGCTAAATCTAGACAAATATAAGAATGAAAAAATGTCATAATGCACTTCTCCAAACGAAAATCGGAACCCGCTTCTGCAGCGGATAAACACTAACATGCATGGTCCCGCGTGTGTGCAAAAGTTAGGCAAGCGAGCTAATCGGCCATAGGCTGTTGATCACACCCAAAGCAATTAAGGGATTACATAGCACGTAGAAGCGTGCGTCAATTGATCTTCATCTCGCATGCAATGGCCAGTGCACTTATTCGCTAGCTTAGGATTGTTCGGGTAAATACAACTCAAGTCTGATCTCTGTTCGTTCAGACACTTAATCAGGCCACACTTCTGTTTCAAAAGCGAAATGTTACAAAAAGCTGATTTATCCTAGCCAGTGAAAACTACTTTTATTAATATGATTTCCCGATCGGTCAAAACATGTTCCGATACCTTTTAAATATGATTACAACTATATTTGTGACTACTCATGCGTGCCAAGCCCATCGAACTATTCACAAAGTTGATCACGACGGTCCATAATGGAAGCACTGGGACTCGAGTTTCGCTCTTATTTGAGCTCATCAGCAGTGCATGTCCTCCGCTTCGGGGGTGGGATTTGAACTCCGACCATCACCATTGTAGTCCCATGCCTTAACGACCTGGGCTACCGTCCACCGTTTGACCGATCGCAATTAAGCGTTTATGAACTGTTCTCCAGAATGGCACATTTGAGTAGCTTTGTTTGCCCGACCAGTTCAGAAGGAGCCAGAAACATCTGTTGTGGTCGCCCAACCGAACAGATCTCCGTGTCAGGTCTTCCCATCGGATACAGTGTAAGCTAACACTGATTAGATCTGATTATTACTAATTTATCTGATTATTACTAATTTATACAGGAACCATACTGGTAAAGTGGCTTAGATATGCACATTTCAATCGCGGATATTACGGCTGGAAGCGCAATCGCGATTCGGCATTTTTGGTAAAAATGCCCTTAAAATGGATTCCCGTTGTAAATGTGTGAAACAGGTAAAAACCACAGCCGGAAAGTAACTGAAATACAATACCCTGTCCAGCGAGTGATTTATAACATTTATCACTGCCAGCTAATGGACTGGCCCGATCAGATCCAGCAGCTTGATAATTTATGAAAATATATTTCACGCATGTTGTCCGTCGCATGATTAGGCTCAATCAATACTTCTTTACTGTGCCGTGATGGTATTTCGACCACAGTGCAGCCTTTACTGTGTGGCACTGCTGGATTCAGTACGTGTGTGAGTTTTGCGTTTCTACATGCTCGGAAAACTTACTATCATATCACACAAGCAGGACACCCTGACTTATCGGGAAACTGCATCAGCTACAACAGAAAAAAATAGAACGAAAAACCATAAATACTCTGCAAAAATTGGAGACATGGGGGCACCTCACAGAGGAAGAATACTTTCGTATGAATCCGAAAGATTCTACGACACCCAGGTTTTGACTCCCGAAGATCCACAAAGAAGGTATGCCACTTTGCCCAATCGTATCGCTATCAGGAGCACCCTCATACAAGCTATCCAAAGAATTGAGAAGACTACTATACCTTACCCATGGGTCAGAACACTCAATTCAATCAGCCGAAGAATTTCGGCTGAAGATCAAAGGAACCAAGATCCAAGATGACGAGATTATGGTCTCATTCGATGTTGTCGCACTTTTTACCTCGATCGACACCACCCTAGCGAAACAAACAGTGGCATCACTATTGAACGAACGAATGATGGCCGATGGAGAAAGACTTAACAGAGAAGACCTATTAGAATTGCTTGACTTATGCTTTACAACACAATTCACCTTCAACGGACAAGCTTACGAACAAATAAGAGGAACCCCAATGGGCTCACCAATCTCAGGACTAATAGCTGAAATCGTAATGCAAAGGCTAGAGCAGATCTCTTTACCATTGATACAACCCACCCTATGGGTACGCTATGTAGACGATACCTTCGTGATTATTAAACGATCAAGACTTGAGGAAACCTCACGATTATTCAACTGTGTCTTCAATGGTATACAGTTCACAATGGAAAAAGAAACAAGCGGTCAATTACCATTCTTAGACGTGCAAGTCACCAGACTGAGTAACGGCGAACTACAGACCAATGTCTATAGAAAGCTGAGCCACACCGACCAAATCTTGAACTTCAAAAGTAACCACCCAACAGCACACAAGAAAAGCTGCGTTCGGACGTTGTTTCAACGTGCTATAGCACAGTGCAGCACGCTCACACTGCAAAAAGAGGAAGAACAATATCTATACAAGCTATTCCAGAACTCTTACCCGAAGAACTTTATCCGTAGATGCCAAACGACACGCCCTAGGCGAGACCAGACTGATGTTATGCAACGGGCGGCGTTACCATACGTTAAAGACATCTCGGAAATGACATCAAGACTCCTATGACCTCACGGTATTTTTATCGCCCACAAACCAACACCAACCCTACGTAACGTGCTCACAAAAGTGAAAGATGCAATACCCAAAGATGAAAACGCAAACGTAGTGTACAAAATACAGTGCACGCACTGTGAAAAACACTACATCGGGCAAACCGGTCGAAAACTATAAACTCTAATCCATGAGCATCAACTAGCCGTACGACGTCACGACACCAAGTCTCTCATATCAACGCACGTCGACAACGAAAATCACGAGATGGACTGGCATAACTGCCACATCTTGGGCCGAGCTATTAACAAAGCAGCACGGGAATTCATCGAAGCCTGGCACTCCGGTGAACGATCGATCAACGAACGTGTGAGCTTGGACGACATCTACGCACGGATGCGACTGAGACGAAGAACCGAAAAGGCAGCCAATCACATGCGATCACGTGACCAATGGTCGGCCGGTCAAACACCATCGTCAGTGCCACTTCGAGCAGTTAATTTGCCACCAATCGCTGAAGATGTTGCCTAGTCTGGCAATGAAACATCCGGAGAACAAATTCAAGTAAGCTACAACAACGACCCGAGCTACAAATATTCCAAACAATACTAACACACAAGCATAGTACTTGTAAAACAGTCTGTAAACATAGTTGATACCCACACATAAAGAAGGATCACTCCATGATACCTGAACGAAGCGAGAATCAACTCTCTGTGACAATTTAGCATTTGCAGAAATCAGGCAGCATAGAATAATTTAATGCTAGAGAGGTAGATGAATACTACGTTAGACCATTTAAAATACAGGAGTGAATAGCAATAATGTTGATACACTGCCAATTAGGACATCGCGATGGATTCTAACATGAATATATTAACATAGTAAAATATTTGATCGGTGACAGAGAAATTAGTAGGGAAAGTTAGGAAAGTAGCTGTCGAAAATCAAGGGTAAATTAGAGGGGGCTGTTTATATTCAGCGTGCATTTAACTGACAATGATCGAAATAAATTTACCGTGAAATTCTCGTTTCCCGGGTTTATAGACATTCGACTCGGTAGGGGTCTCGTGGATGTCAACATCTTTTGGAAGCAGTATTAAGCCACCATGTCTGCCGGTTGATTGAACAGTATTAGTTGTGGAATTATCAGGATTCAGTGTGTTGATTGTTGTTTTTCGAGAATCTGATTGTGAATACGCTGTTGTGGCCCCAGCAGTCTCTTGCGTTTGTTGAGAACATACTTCTGCCTTAATGGCTGAATCGGTTTTGTGGGGATTCAGATTATCGCTCCGTTGGTGAGATCTGGGTAGATTGCTTCGTGTAAAGCCTCTAACTGCTCTGCCTCTCTGTGACGTTGCATTTCGCATGCGATTTGTAGCATATGATTCATTATGTGAACGAGGCTCATCCGTTTGGTTATCAAAGTTTGAGTATTTTTTGTTTGAAAAAGCGTTCACATTGTCATACCTCGGATGCTGGTAAAACTGGCGATCTGGTTTTCGGGAATGTGGAACACCCGACATAATTCAAATCCAATGGCAGTTGGCAGTGGATTTGAACATTAATAACGAAAATCTTCACGAGTAATCAAGCTACCTTGAAAACGATGAGAAAAAGATTACTAAAATTTTACTAACGCAAATTTGGGGGCATCATTAGAAAGCAGTTGTTGAATATGAATTTTGGAGAATTAAATTTGTAGAAATGATAATGTATAATGTGAAAATAACTGAGTCAAAGCTTCCTGTATTCGTATAGCCGAGACCACAATTAGAGACAAACTTGGAAATAATAACACGTGGTAGTATGCTTTGGCTTTCAGGCATTGCTTAAAAGCATGTATGTATTCAATCATAAAACTGATTTGTGCAAAGTGCTGCACATTAATAGACTGTTTTTTATATAAAATAATACCGGATAAAAAAATGTGACACACATAATAAAATACACTGCCGCCACTGACTTCGGTTTTCAGCCATATCTCGTAAGGTTCCCAGCCAACTATTAGGTGGAGCTTTTGGACCCCACCCAGGCAAACGAACACGCCCAACTGAGCCTAGCGCTACGATAACTTTCTTCATCCCAACGCTCCACGTCATGGACTGGCCACCCGATCGTTTCTCCCCGTTTCTGTCAGGCTCTGCCAATAAGGCGCGGTACGGTAAACGGTGAGGAGGCATTCTTAATACATGTCCCAACCATCGCAAGCGAGCAAGAATCAGCATTACTCTGTCCGTGGCCACCTGGTCCTAACACCCGCTTACAGACATCTATATTTGTAACACGATGATGCCACCGAATGCGAACAATCCTACGCAGGCAACGGATGTCAAAAACAGAAAGCCGATGGACATCTTCCGCTCGGATAGACCAGGTTTCACAGCCATAAAGTAGTGTGGCGTTGTACACTCGGCCTTTAGTATGGAGTATGGACAAACTATATAAACACGAACATGTTGAAAAAGAGAATTCGGAAGATCGAATTTGATAGGTCCGCTTGTCGTATGACGATGTATCGTGCTCGTTTGGCAGGCAATACAATGTTTAGCTCAAAGGCGAATGTCAGTACGAATATTAGACCAAATAAAAACGTGCAGTGATGAGTTTTACTGTAGAACGTATACCATTGTGAGATAAACCATATCATGCTGCCTGCTAGTGTAGTGAGCAAGTGACTCTTCTCTAGTTTAAGAGGAAAGTCTCACTTAACCGTCCATTTCGTCACAACTTCTACGTCATTTATTAGATCGGAGTTATCCGACCTACCGACAATTTTTACGTCGTCAGCAGGGTGAGCGCAGTTGGTTAGCTAGATCATCAATGAAGATGATGAACAGCAACCACCGCGAGACTGAGCCCTGGGGAACCACATTCGTTATATGCGCAGATGCGGAGTATGAATCATCTACCCTGACAGTGAAGGAACGGTCACTAAGGAATGCGCGAATCTCCTGATACTCCTATGGCTGAGAGTGAACCAAGAGCACGTGGTTGACTGAATCAAAAGCCTTAGTAAAGTCAAAATGGAAGACTTCTACCGCTATAGCATCATCCATGTGATGTGATGTGAAAGCACAAGCCTGATCCAGGCAAAGTGCCGCACAGTCAGAGACTGCACGTGGGCTAAGATACTGTCAGGTTGCCCAGGCCTAGACAGATACGAGAAATAGAGAATAAAGATGGTAGTGAGACTCCAGCCTATTTAAGGATGCAGCTCACTACCTCTGGCCAATCAATTTAGCACGGTTAGCCATACAGCACAAAGTACTGCACGATTGCATAAGAGTGCACATCATCCATCCTCTTAGTGACCTCGTTTAGAAAGCACAAGTTAGTCAGACATGACCTACCTTTTAGGAATCCGTGTTGTGCGGCATTCATTAGAGAATGTTTGGTCGCGGATCAACATTTCCATAACCTTACATATTACACTATTGAGACTAACCGCCGAAGAAGCTCCTCCCTTACGGGTAGGCACTACAACGGCTGTTCTCGAGTCCAAAGGAAGGGTCCCCTGTCTGAGGGATGTTCTAAAAAGTTATGTGATCGGCGCAGCTAATATAAAAACTAGCAGTCTGATCATGCGTGGATGGATGTTATCGGGCCCTCCCGACTTGTTGTATGCTAGGTTAGCCAATATAGTCTCGACATTGTGTACTTCGAATGTACGGATGTGCAATCATGCGGTACTTTTGTGCTGTGTGGCTAACACCCTGCTAAATTGATTGGCCACCGGTAATGAGCTGCATGCTGAAACACGCTGGAGTCTCACTACCATTTCCTGTTCTTTTTTCTTCCTCATATCTGTCGAGGACTGGACCACCTGACGGTATCTTAGCCCACGTGCAGTCTCTGACTGTGCGTCACTTTGCCTGGATTAGGCTTGTGCTTTCATACCATATACCTTATCTGGTTTGTGACATGTTTACTGGTAAAGCTTGTCCAATTGTCCTTTCAAATTTGAGACCTGTAGTATTCGATCATGTACATGGTTAATCACATCCCGGAGTAAAAGCTACTAGAAAGCTAATTAGCTCTCGTTATATTTGGTCTGACATACATAAAGACATTCCACTTTGAACCAAGAGCTGCCTCCTATGTCAACAGAGCAAAGTCCAACGTCACACCATCAGTTCCCCTTGTATAGTTCTACCTGTTAATGAGCGCCTTCAGAACGTTCACTTGGATCTCGTTGGTCTATTAGCGGTCTCTAACAGTTGCTCCTCCTATATGTTCACCTGCGTCGACCGTTTAACTCGTTGGCCGTCCCTGATATCAGCGCAGAAACGGTTGCGAAAGCTTTCGTTCAATATTAGATCAGCAGCTTTGGTGTACCGAACACTATTACACTGACAGAGGTTCCCAATTTCAGTCAACGCTATTTCGGGAACTGAATGGAACACTCGGTACGAAGCTCATACAGACGACAGCCTACCATCTTTTTTCAAATGGTTTAGTCGAGAGATTTCATCGGCAACTCAAAGCCGCAATCATGAGTCACGGAAATTCAGAGCGTTGGTCTGAGACACTGCCTTTGGTGCTTCTTGGTATTCGTACCACCGTGAAAGAAGACCCGAGTTGCTCAGCTGCTGAAATGGTGTACGGGAGTACGCTCAACCTACCTGGCGAATTACTGGCATCTTCCAACTCATCGCTAGATCACACAGCTCCCCAATATGTCAGTCGCCTTCGAAGCTTCGTGAAATCATTACGTGCAATCCCGATTCGCCAGCACGCTCAACCGTTCTACATCCCATCCATTTCTACCTGCCACTTTGTTTGTGCGTGCCGATAATGTACGTCGACCTTCAGCCACCATACACTGGTCCGTACAATGTGCTCAGGAGGTATCCCAAGTAGTTCATTACTGACCGGAATAGATCACAAGAAACGGTCAGTACGAACGTTTAACAGTCGCTTACGTACAGCCCATATCAAAAGCGAGAGAAATCACCCAAAAGTTACTACCCGGAATTCAAACCGAGACGAACACGTTTCTTCAACCGCTTCACCTGAAACCACCCGTATTACTGATTTCCCTGTCAACGCCTATTACCTTCGTGTCTTAAACTACCCGACCCAAACAGACAAACATGTTCTGGTCGTAGGGTACACTTTCCTTCAACGTTTGATTTCACAACCTAATGCTTTCTTTTAGCCTTTTTCTTGTTCGCGACGCTCTAGGGGGGAGTACTATAGTGTTTTCTGTACACTTTTTGTTTGTCTCAATCGCTGTGCACTAAATGACTTGGTAACGATTTTTGCGAAAAAATTTCATGCCGCTCGAAGTTGCTATTCTCATCTCATTCGATATCCATGCTGCATGCTTGGAATTCTGACTGTCAGTTATCGGAATATCGTTTGCCTGATCTAAAAGAACCCATCTATATTTAGACGTCTTTTTCTCTGATCAGCCGCGGCTGTATCTGTGATAATGCATTGACGTCTGGAGGGAATCTGTCAATCGTCGATCAAGTGAGAATCCCTTTACAATGGGATTGAAGAATAAATGCGAGTGTTACTTTGTCATTTTTTTCATATATGCTGTAATTTTTACGTAGCCTGGACCACCACACATCTATGCATGAGCAAGGCAGATCATTTGTTTAAGCGTTATCCCGTGAAGAGAGCAAATGATAGTTTTTTGCTTTTATACACGATTCTAGTTCAGGTGACCTATCACCATGCTGGTGAAGCGAAACTGCTTTTTCTTTTTCAAGCACCGGTGTAAGTGTTATTTTTTACATATATACTGTAATTTTCATGTAGCCTGAACCCCCACACATCCATGCATGAGCAAGGCAGATAATCTTTCTAAGCGTTATCCAGTAAAGAGAGTAAATGCTAGTTTTCTGTTTTTAAACACAATTCTAGTTCAGGTGACCTCTCGCCGTGCTGGTGAAGAGAAACTGCTTTTTCTTTTTCCAGCATCGGTTATAACGCGGTGCTTCCCAAATGAAATCCGGATGATCTCTAGGCGTTGTGATCATCGAAAACTTAAAAGACAAAAATAAAAAAACGTTTTGGCAGTAGTGGGTGCTTCTCTGCAGCTTTCCATCGAAGGATATTCTGGACGCTCTATTGGATCGTTAGCCAGTTACAGTCCAGTGCAATCTGAACTGAACTGCAAATCATTGTTGAAAAACGCGCCATAAGACCATTTATTTCAAGGAATTCAAATTCCATTTACAAAGGTCTGAAATTAGCTAAATGACAAACACGCATCCTGAACACATTCAACGTTATGCGTTTCAGCATTTTATTTTAATTCAGTTTAGTTGATGTTGCACCTGACTGTGTGTGTTTGAAGAACAAATGGATTTGGCCACCCTTCTTCTTCTTCTTCTTCTTGATAGACGACAGGGGGTCAAGCCCTTGTAAGTTGCATCTCTTTATATAAACAGCATAGTCCAGGAGAACCTCAGTTAAGGAAATCCTGTCCAGTGTTGTTCAGCTTCGCCGTGATTACAGGCAATACCTTATCCAACAGTTGCTTGAATTGGTTTTCAGAGCTCGCTAAGATAACCTCTTCCGGAAGCGCATTCCACAAGTTAACAATTCTTCTTAGGTGCGTGAATTCCTGTGGTAGGCGTAGTGTCCTTCGCTTTTGAAGCCTTAGAGCATGATCACGGGTTCTTGAGTCCGTCACGAGAGGGAAAAACTCGCGCAGCTCGTCACCATAAGCTCCCCGTATTATGCGACGAGTTAGCAGCAGGTCGTAGCGCACACGCCGAATACTGAGCGACATGAGGTTGGGGCATTGAACTCTCTCCACATGAGGAACTGATTTCAATCCTTGTACTCGTTTCATCGCCCACCTTTGCAATTTTTCCAACTGGTCACGTTCTCCCTTAGTTTGAGGATAGTTGGCTGGCAAACCATATTCCAAAACTGGTCTCACGTATGTGGAACATTTGTGGAGTAATCGCCGAAAACGACCGACTAATAGTCCACCATGCGCGGTTTGCAGCAGCAGCTTTTCTGTTCGTATCCTCCTTCGATTAAGGCGTCCGAGTCACAATTGTACACAGGTCACGTTCAGTATCAACCCACTTCAGTTGATGATCCCCGAGGAAGTACGCACCTTCAGGCGTGCCTGGCCCTAAAAGTATTACAGCGCATTTCTGTCGGTTTACAGGAAACTGCCATTTTACCACCTAATCAAGCAATTTGTTCAATACGTTCTGGAAAATGGTATTATCAGCAGAAGACCTTACTGTACCCCAAACTTTCAGATCATCCGCTAAAAGTAGACAATTCATATTTAATGAGTCGGGGAGGTCATTAACATATACTTTGAAAAGTAACGGGCCGAGAACAGATCCTTGCGGAACCCCGGAAGTTGGACGTGTAACCTGCGATTCGACTCCGTTAACTTTGACCTGTGTATAACGGGTAACAAGGAAGTCTTCAATCCAAGTTAGAACAGGTCCCTTTACACCACGAGCACGCAGCTTGAGCAATAAACGTTGAAATGGAACACGGTCAAAAGATTTACTGAATCAATAAAGGCAGTAACTACCGGGTGACCCAGATCAAGTTTAGCACACCAGTGCTCGCAAGCAGTGATGAGATTGGATGAGCATGATCGTCTTGGCGTAAAACCATGTTGAGCAGATGTTAGCTGACTGGTTGTAAGGAGAAAATCTTCAATCTGTTGTTTCAGCGGTCGTTCCAGAGTTTTCACAACTACCGAAGTGATGGTGACCGGTCGGTAGTTAGCCGGATCACTGGTTTCACCGCCTTTATACATTGGTTTGATAATGCCGTACTTCCAATCTTTAGGTAGCCTACCATACCTCAGGGATAAACTGAAGATTAGCGCTAGCGGTTTATGTATGATACTCGATAATACCTTTAAAAGCATTAGGTGTATATCGTCCGGGCCAGGTGCTGAGTGTACATCAAGTCGTTCTAGTAAATACTGCACCATCTCTGGCGAGATCAAGATATCCGGCATTTCGGCGTTGCTTTCATGAAGCAGAGGAATGGGAAACGCCTCCGCTGTGTAAACCGAATTGTACTGAGCGGCGAGAAGAACTGCTTTACGTTCATCTTCATGTTCAGTCGAAAATCCCATGGATCTCGAGCAAGGTACTCGTTGAGAAGCTTTCGTTCTACGTCTTATGTACGCAAACAAGCGTTTAGGCATCGAGTTGGCTTCGTCCACCAAGCGGGTTTCATAGTTCTGTTTTTTTCTCTTTTGAGGTAGGTGCACTTGTTGCGGATAACTTTTTAGGCTACATAGTCATCGGTGCATCCACTAGAACAAAACATCCGCCATAACCGCTTTTTTACCTTCATGTATTTACGGATAACGCTATCAAACCACGGCGGTCCCTTAGCAGGGGATCTTCCATTCATCCATGTTGCATGATTTTCAAGCGATCTCATTTTACCCAAAAAGTCCAACCAACAGATATCAACATTCGTTGATGGAGGGAGTGACCAGTCCATCGAGTTTGCAGACTCTTTGTGTCTTATTCCCAGTAGTTCCTCCGGGCATGCGTACGTATTCTCGGTTGAAGACCCCGATTACAAACGAACCATAAAGAACAGTGATCGCTGCAACCAATGGGGGTCTCAATAGACAGATTCGTAACATCAGAGAATCTAGGTGTGGCCACCAAATTTAATATCGAAGGAACTTGCCCGACGCATATCCTCGTGGGATCGTTTACATTCTGCACCAAATTCAGCTCCAAAATCGTATCTAGGAATTCTCATTGGAATGGTTCACCTCTCGAAACTAGATCCGCCCAGTTTATATCAGGAGCATTCAGGTCTCCAAAAACGATACAGTCACCAGTGATACCATACCGTTTGATTTGATCACATAGCACAGGAACGTAAGCGCCAGGTGAGCGGTAAATGACCCTAAGTGATGCAGCTCTAGAGCTAGACTTCACCTTACACCAGAGGCTTTCGGCATTTCCAGCATCATGTTGAAACCTTTCCAATACTTCCACAATCAGGTGCTCTTCAAAGTATACGGCAATGCCACAGGCAGATCTGGAAGCTATTCTGTCACTTCTGAAAAGCGTATAGTGAGGTAGCGCGCACTCCATATCAAATATATCCATTGTTAATCACGATTCCGTAACAGCAATGATATCTGGCTGTCGCCGACAGGCAATTTTACTAACCTCGTCAAGTTTATTGCGTAGACTCCTCGCATTGAAAAGCAATACTCGAAATCTCTTCACAGAATGGTTAACTGGGGTTGGATTGACAGCGGCTTCCAGCGAATGTGCGGCCTCCTCCCCACTACCCGAAAATCCACAATATGGAGATCAACCTCGCCAGCTTCCCTGCGTGCTCGCAATTCTTAGGTAGCTGTTTTCATTTTGATTCTATCTTCAGGAGACACGTCACGTAGTATCTTGAATGGCTCACCCTTAAGACGATGAGCGCGTCTTAGTACCATCTGGACTTGCTCATCCGAAGCTAAAACAATTTTCAGCGTCTGCGGTTTATCATCCTTCTTCTTCCGGCCAAGTCGGAATGCAGAAATGATGGTGACTCCTTCCTCTACTTGATCAGAAAGCTTCGAAAAAGTTGATTGCAGGAAAGTTCGCTCTTGCTGTAAACGTATTTCAGCCATGTCCCCGGTTTGCTCAGGAACATTTACCATAATAAGGCATCGCTTCCGAGAATCCAAATGTGGCTTCTTTGAGACCGGAGATTTGAAAGCATTGTTAGAAGTAGGTACTTCTTCCACTACCTTTAGCTGAGCCTCTATTTTGCTCAATCGCTGTGACAATATTTCATAGCCCGGATCACTGGGTAGACCCATCGACGTCACATCTGCATAAGACTCATTCCTTCCTGACTGTTGTGCAAACGGTGTTGAAGGCGAGCAAACGTCCAGTTCCTGCACGTTTAACGGATCCTCGATACTAATACCATTTTGTAAACGGCTTGTAGTCGAGGAAGCGAATGGCTTGCAAGTTTTCTCCACTGATAGGTGGTGTCTATCGTCAGCTGAGGTTGGGTCAATGTTTATGTCACCTCCAACAAGCACTTTAGCGGCTTTAGTAGATGCAACTACGAATTTATTCTGACTACTTCCGTGCTTAACAATTGATGGTGGAAGGCATATCTTACATTCAGTCCGAATAATATCGCATGATAAAATCTGAAGCCACCGATACGTCTCTGGCTTCATCTCTCCGCACCGAATATGCATCCATTTGAGACATATTTCACATTGTACTGTTTTAGCATTATCAGCAACCTGTTTAGCGCATACAAGACAAGAGTCCCCCGAGCGAGCAGCGGGGCACCGATTCCCTTGCATCAACGTGACAGTAGGTCCTGTA
This sequence comes from Atriophallophorus winterbourni, assembly GCA_013407085.1. Lineage (NCBI taxonomy): Eukaryota > Metazoa > Platyhelminthes > Trematoda > Plagiorchiida > Microphallidae > Atriophallophorus > Atriophallophorus winterbourni. The sequence goes on along the minus strand of JACCGJ010011147.1, from coordinate 21,176 downwards.
TTATCTACTTTTGCAGATTTTCTGGTCATAACCATGTTGAAATCCGGTGAAAATCAAATAAACATAAACCAAAGGATTCGTAAGAAGCAAAATACCACGTTGACCCGGTAGTCACTGCTTTCAATGACTTCAGTAAGGCTTTTGACCGTATTCCATTTAAACGTATATTGCTCAAGCTCCGTGCTCTTGGTGTAAAGGAACATGTTTTAAATTGGATTAAAGAATTCCTTATTGACTGTTATACACAGGTCGAGGTTAACGGAGTTAAATCGCGGACTTGTAGTAGACTGACCACTACAATAATGTCCCCACGAATGTTGGCGAAAAGGCACAGGAGATGAAAGGTTTATCGCGGTAGCAAAAAGGTGCACGAAGGTACAGGGAAGCGATCACGGAACACGAATCAACGGGAAGTGTGTTATCAAGGTCAATTGTTATGTACAGCAAACCAATGTTGTTACACAGCCCCCTTCCTAGAAGTCTGGTCAGGGGAGACTTCTGAACAGAAATTGACAATTGAACTGACCAACCGCTGTCATGTCGTTCCAGGCTGGAACATAGTCTCTCAGCAACCATTAACTTCGAAGTCAGCCAAGGCACTTGATCTGCGTGGGTCGATTGTCGGTGGTGACCAGGGTAGGATACACGAAAACCGATAAGTACTAAGCCAAGTCACGTCTCACATGGAGTGAACGTGCTGCCGGAGCCGAATCACATGGGGTGAACCTGCTGCTAGCGGGCATGTTCTTAGAATGAACTTAGTAGGTGCAGTTGTAGGCACATCTGTAGGCTTGACAACGAAGTACCAGAAGCTTCGAAAACATAGTCCGTGCTGAGAAGTTCCTGCACCCCCAGGGTCGATGGCGAACGGTCTCGTCTGGAGAAAGCTGAGTGGCGTGTCGTCTGGCTGGTAAGGACCTTGTCTAATAAGTTTCGTGTTGAGCGGCATGTGATCATGGTTGGGGCTACCAAGAGAATGGCGACAGGCTTCGGTGATCCATAGCTGGCACGTGTCACGGTTTTCACAGCAGGAGGTGCATATGTACCGGAAGGGATTCACGAAGGATGCGTGTATTCCGGGCTACCGGATAGGATGTCGACAAGCGTCGGTGATCCGGGGGTGGCGCGTGCTACGATTTCAATAGCGGGAGGTGCATGTGTACCTGAGAAGTGAGAAGAGAAAAACTCACTGGTGCATGGGTTTATGGCCATGACCAAGTTATAATTAAGAAGTATAAAAAGCATGCACGAGATATATCAAGCGATAACATGTTAAATACCCGCTATATCATTGGCAAATGTGCCGTTCCGGGTGCCTACTCACTGTGGAGATGGCGGATTGCGGATAAATACTTGATGTACACGTGGTTATTATCAAATATGTTGGGGTTGCCATGAAAGTGTCATGCTGAACGTACCCACTGGCTTTCGTCCATACTATTTTTTCCGTAACGAACGTAACACAAGCACGAATGCCGGGATTTGAAAGATTGCGTATGGTATGAATAATGCGCCGTCAAAAAACAGACAGGGTAAGTTGTCGAAAAGCGCTTTGCGATAGGTCTCAAAGAATATTGCCCAAGCCATCGGGTAAGGGGAGAGGTGTGATGAAAGAATAGGCGTCCATGAGCTGTGCGATGCCGGCATCGGTAGGTTGCATTGCAGCGATTTCGCGGAGTTCGAGGGAGAGTGGCCAGTCGATCATACTCAAGTTGTACAGATAGAAATTGTGGCACCTAAGTTCTATCGTATGCTAGTCGTGAAATGACTGATAAAATCCTCGTGCGTAGACTTTCTAGGAGAGTACCTACCCGACCATCCGTTCATTGATGTACGAGGGGCTTATAAGCAGTGAACAAGGTAAACTGTCTGCCCTGTAGATTGTGTTCTAACCCTACCTGTAAATCGATCAACAAGTGTAGTTTTGTGACGCATATGACGTGCTGATGCAATACGTGATGAATTGAGGTAGAAATATTAACCTGAAATAACGCCGATGTGAATAGGGAAAAAATGACGTACCGGAAAAAAATCTCGAAGTGTGCGTGGATACTGGGCTTACCAATTGTAGTACATGAATGATTCGTGCATCTCGTCGGGCTCACCAATTTGTAGTACACGATGGATTCGTGTATCATTTCGGGCTCACCAATTTGTAGTAGACTCACCACTACAATAATGCGCCAAGAATGTTGGAGTACAGGCACAGCAGGTGAAAGGGTTATCGCGGTGGCCAAAAGGTGCACGAAGGTACAGGGAAGCGATCATGGAACACGAATCAACGGGAAGTGTGTTATCAAGGTCAATTGTTATGTACAGTAAAACAATGTTGTTAAAGACTATTCAAACAATTCTGAAAAGTAAATTCTCAAGTAAAAAGTTATATGACTCTTTTAAAATTTTTTCATAGCTAAAAATATTAAAAGCATTATAGTGTTTTCCATTTGCATAACTTTTACTGCGTTTGTTTTACTGCATATGCCGACTAGCGGTTTATGCACATATATTAGGCGCGCGGTTTTTGGATTACACGTGGCGTAACGCATCTCTTGTTCTGTTTTGAGACTAGCTCCATCCACTGTCGTGATTGTGCTGGAGTTCATGTGTTCTGTGGTTGCGTGATTTAAACAACATCGGAATAGCATTGTGTTTCGACTATAAACTTTTAGTGGTAACACTCCTAGTTGCCCAGTCTTATTACTTTATCTTGACTAGGTTTACCACTACAGCCTTCAATGCCGTATAAGTATAAATTATCTATAGTTGTATTAATATTAAATAGCTTATCTAATTTTTCCGGAGATAAAAAGGAGTTGAGTTGCTTTTTGAATTCAGTTTGGGAAGTGCTCAATCTTATATTGTTGGGAAGTAAATTCCATAAACGAGAATATTTATAACTAAAGAAATCCTTTCGTACACGATGGTGGATTTTCGGTATACATATTTTGTTTTTATGGCGAAGATTTTTTACTTCAGATATTTTGAAATCTATTTGTAAATCAATGTCGATCATATCTTTTTTCAATATTCTGTAAAAAAAGTACAAGATTTGGATTTATTCTTCGAAACCATAATGGTTCCAATCCTAGGATCTGACATCTTTCCTTATATGAACGCTTATCCTAACTGGTGGTAATGGATCGTGTGAAAGAACGTTGGATGCCTTCTAAAGCATAACTACCAGACCGAGTAATGTTGCTAGATATAATATTGCAGTAATCTAATAAGGGTAGTGTATGTAACTTGTAAAGTTCCAGCTTGCACTGGGGCAGAGAGATGAATCTATGAATTTAACCTATATTCTTTTTTGTTTTAGATATCAAGTAGCAAATTTGTTCATGAAATGCAAGTGATCCAAAATATCGATAACCTAAATCACGTACACATTGTGCTGGTTGTAGTGGTGTATTATTTAAGATGATCGAATCTTTTGGTATTATACATTTGAATAGTTAGGAAATGGTCACCACAGTTCTGTTGCAGCTGGATAAATCTAAGACGGGTGGCCCCGACGGTATACAAGCGGATATACTTCAGTCACTTGCTAATATAATTAGCAACGCAATGAACAATTTTTTGCAGCCAACTTACCCCAATGTATACTACCGGATGATTAGAAACGAGCAGCGGTAATAGCGATACACAAAAATGGTCCAAGTTCGGATGTACGAAATTATATGCAAGTAAGCTTAACTAGCATTTTTGCGAGTGCTCGGAAAACATTATTCGGCTCCAGATATGTGAACATTTGGTAGCAAATTCCTTACTATGCGATGCCCAGCACGGATTATGGAAAGGAAGATCCTGCTTAACAAATCGTCTGAGCTTCCTTGATGAGGTAACATTACGGCTCGATGAAGGAAGAGTGCGCGAAGTATGCTACCTTGATTTTAAAATGGTCTTTAACTTTAACTTTGAGCATTTAGGATTCTAAAGGGACTTATGGCTGATAATATTACTGAATTACTGAAACTTGCCACTAAAACATCTACAAGGGGTAAGTCAATGAAACGTTTTTAGAGTAGCCACAGGCTGCTGGTATGTGAGCACGTTTTTAGCGACTGCGTGGTTAAGGACTGGAATAAGCTTTCAGATAATAAAATAAACCTCTCTACCTTGTTAAGCCTTAAGAGAGAATTAAACATTAAATGGCCTACCCTATATCCAAACATTGTCTAATAAAAATTGTAAATAACAAAAAAACAAACATGTATTTGTATTGTTCCATTTTCTTTCTCATTTCTGTCTACGCATGGGCAACCTGACAGCATCTTAGCCTACGTACAGTATATAACTATGCGACACTTTACTTGAATCAGGCTTGTGATTTCATACATCATACACTGTTCACGCATATAATTACATTGTTTGTATAAATCGATTACCTCTCACCGTGGTGGTGAAGAGGGCCCCTACCTTACTTTCCAGATATCCGGAAAGAAGAACGTGTGAACCGTACAAAATATACACTCAATATCGAAGTGCCGGATGCTCAACCGCATACAATCGGAAAAACTGCTGCGCGTGATTGTCTTTTAGCCAACTTCAGCCCCTAATTTAACTTGAACTTGAACTTCTTTGATTTTAATAATTCTGGAAAGTAAATTCTCAAAAAAAGTTAAATGGCTCTTAAAATATACTTTACGACATTAATGGCGTAATAGTATAAATTACCGGGGGTTGTATTTATATTAAATACCTCGGCTAATTTTGTCGGTGGTAAAAAATATTTTAATCGCATTTTTTAATCAATCAGACAATTTTAAATTTTCGTTATAGATATTCTGTTGTATGGTGAAGATATTTTACTTTAGATTTTTAAAATCTAACTGTTATTCAAAGTCAATCTTATCTTTTTTCAAAATTGTGTAAAAGAGCAATAGATCTTGTCGTATTCTGCAAAACCATAATGGTTTTAATCCTAAGATCTCACTTCTTTTCCGTTATGTATGCTTATCCGAACTCAATGTAAAGAAATCATGTGAAAGATCGTTGGATGCCTTCTAAACATAACTATCAATCCGAGTAATATTGCGAGAAATAATTTTGGAGTTGTTGTTGTTGTTGGCCTCCTTCGGTCGATGTCGACCATGGATGAACACCACAATCGCATGAATGTTCATTTTCTACAGCTTTTTGAATGACTAAACAGTCCGATTCGGGAGGAACAATCTCTCCCGCATCACTCGCAGCCAGTACTCAGTTGATCGGCTTTAGTTGCAGGCCGGCGGCGTGATCTGCGTTCAGCAGCCAAGATCTGTGTCTGCTCCTCCCCAGCTTGCAGACGACGATTTACACAATGCATCCAACGTGAGCGGTCAATAGCAAGTTCTTCCCAACTCGCCGGGACAATGCCAATAGCTTTCATATCTCTTTTGCAAACGTCTTTGTATGGAACGTGCGGTGTGCCCAATGGTAGACTTCCTGATTGCAACTCACTATAGAGTAGATCCATCGGAATACGACCATATTCCATTCTGTAGACATGACCAAGCCACCGCAAGCGGCGCTGTCGCAATAGGGTGAACATGCTCTGTAGACCAGCATTTGAAAGCACTTCAGCATTAGTCACTCTGTCCATCCACAATATGTTCAAGATACGACGGATGCTCCGTAGATGGCAAGCATTCAGCTTCCGTTCGTGTCTTGCGTAAGTGGTCTAGGTTTTCCTGCCGTACAGTAACGCATTTAGTACGCACGCGCTGTATACCATCATCTTTGTCTTTACAGTCAGCTTGCGATTACCCCAAACACAAGAGTTCAATCGAGACAGAATGACAGCTGCTGCGCCAATACGCTTATCGATCTCCGTGACTTGCGAGAGGTTATCCGCAATATTTGAACTAAGGTATGTGAACTGATATACTGATTCAAGCTGACAGGTTCCAACAGTGATGATTGGAGGCGATGCAGTCCCTTGACAAAGGACTTTGGACTTGCTCATGCTGATTGTTAGACCAAAATGTTTGCATGCCGACGAAAAATAGTCCATTAGCGACTGGAGGTTCTCTTGGGATTGAGCAATAAAGGCAGCATCGTCGGCAAACAGTAGGTCATGGATTAGCACATTTCGTGCCTTAGTTTGTGCTCTCAACCGGTTCGGGTTAAAAAGCTTGTCATCACTTCGCGTGCGTATGTCAATTAATTCTGTCCTTGTCCTGAAAGCGTGCTTCAGGAGAAGAGCAAAGAAAATGTCGAACAGCGTGGGAGCAAGAACACACCCGTGTTTTACACCTCGGCGAATTTTAAAGGCTTCTGAACTGCAACCGTTAAAATGGACTGAGCCCATCATGCCTGAGTGAAACAAAATAACGAGTTTAAGCAGTCTTGGGAGTAGCCTATCAAATCAAGCATTTTGAAAAGACCCTCCCTGCTAACGTAGTCGAATGCCTCAGTTAAATCAATAAAAACAGCGTATAATGGCATACGCTGTTCCCGACACTTTTCTTGAAGTTTTCTCAGGGAGAAGATCATGTCAACGGTTGATCTTCCGTTGCAGAAGCCACATTCAGATTCGGAGTAAGTTCTATCAGCTAAAACTTGCAGCCGGATCTGTAGGACTTTATCAAACAATTTGCTTACAACATTCAGAAGGGAGATTCCTCTGTAATTGTTGCAGTCGCCTCTGTCACCCTTATTCTGAAATAGCGTGATGATCTTTGTGTCTCGCATCTCTTGTGGGACACCCACCTCCTGCCAGCACTGAAAAAGCAAATGGCGAAGAGGTTGTAATAATGCTGTTCTACAGCATTTGACGAGCTCAGGTGGAATTCCGTCGTCACCAGGGGACTTCCCAAAAGCTAAGCGGTCGGCTGATTCCTAATCCCCATGCACCCAATGAGGATGGCAGACCGTGGCGAGACGGCACCATATTGGCTTGGGGCTGCCCAGCTTGAGGCGGGCGGTAGCCGTCCAATGAGACCTGAAAGTCTCTCCCACCGTCGGAAGCAGCCCCAGGCGCTGAGCTCTACGCAATTCGAGCCGTAGCTTTTAACCCGTATCTGCTTCTTCCCGTGTTATTATCCACAGAAGCGGAATGGAGTGTCTTCTCCATTGGTGCGTTCGTATGTACGCCAGAGCAGTTCAAATTGAAGAACTACCTGTTGCCCACGCTGCAAGTGCTCCCTCTCCACAGAACCAACGGAACCAAAGGAACAGCTAGGCTGATACGTTTGGACAACGATGCCGTCGCATGAGTTAACAGGGCGAAGTTGAATAAAACTTCGGACTGCCTAACGGGACTCCTGCTCCGGATTTTTCCTCGAGGTTGACTCCTGAAGCCTTTTCCATGATTGGATGTAGCCACAAGGCAGCGGAGGTTTGAGATAGGGGTTTTCCTTCCCCCAGGTGGACCGCCTTCATGGAATTACGAGCTCCACCTGCCCTTAACATGCTGGATTTGAGGTGCCAGTCAGCCGCCTTCGCCCTTTTCCTGTCAGTGGAAGTAGTTCCGCCGGGTCACACTGGACCACGCGTGCAGACCAGGAGCTGAACTTGGTTGTCAGAGGCTATATGAGACGCGTGCCATTTGAGCATTTTTAGAATTGGGAGCTTATCTCCAATACCGCCCCCGGCTTTGACAACGTTGGAACCAATATTGGAGTAATATTATAAAACCAGTGTATGTTACTTGTAAATATCTAGCCTGCATTGGGGTAGAGAGATGAATCTATGAACTGAACCTATATTATTTTTTGTTTTAGATATCATGTAGAAAACTTGTTCATGAAATGAAATCAATGAAGAATATCGCTAACCTAAATCGCATACACACTGTGCTGGCTGAAGTGTTATATTGTTTAAGATGATTGAATCCTTCAGAATTATATGATTAAAATTTATGCAAGTATATATATTGGTGGAAAACTTGAGACCGTTTCGATTACTTCATTGAAGTATATCATGCAGGTCTTGGTTAAATTTTCATATATATTCTCCAGTCTGGTTAGATTGGAAGGCTATAGCAAATTTTATATCATCGGTAAACAAGAAGATCTCACAGTAAATTATCATCGACATGATGATAAATTACTTAAAAATGAAACCAGTCAGGAATTTCAGCTTTAATTCAATATTATAACTTCAAACATTAAACAAACGTAGATGTTTTTGTGGCAGCAGCTTTTTAAGCTTGTTTTCTAAGCATACAAATGTAAATGTGTACCTCTGTCTGCTCCGGCGAACAGGTTAAGTTTAAACAATATAGATCGCTTATCAACCTTTTTGGGTGAATCGAGTTTTTTCATTCTCATTTCTCATTAAATAAGTGGCTTTGGACTCTAGCATGACACTTTCACAGACCATTTTCTATATGGAATCGTAAATGGGAGACACAACATACTTCTTTTTTTTATTGAAACTAAACTTTTATCATTTCATTTGTTACACTAGAAAATTTGACTCAAATTCTCTAGTTTAGTTTTCAGGGAAAAATGCTTTGCCAAAAACAATGAACCTAAAATAACCTATGAACCACGCCCGGCCTGAAGGAAAATATAGAAACACTGAGATTAATTGTACTTAAATTTACTCAAAATCGCTGTAACGTTTTTTGGCATTGATTTTGAAAGCTATCGTCTATCCAATCCGTTTCTTTTTACTTCGTTTCCTTCTTTTTCTATTCTGAATTGAAATAATCACAAAACCTAAGTTTTTATTAATTTAATGTTTATGCATGTTAATATACACCTAATAAAAATATGTTATCAACACATTTTCCCACTTTTAAAAGTTAAAAATGCAGGACGAACAGTTCACTTTTATTTTGAAATATTATGTCAAACATTTCGATAATTTATAACGGTTTGGATTATTCCAGAATTATTATTTTATTAAAACAAAATGTTTTGTTCACTGATACCACGAGATATATATGTTGAACGAATAGCATTGAGTTAAGCTGTCTCTCATAAATTTTAGTGTGGCATCCAGCATCGAAAAATCCAACAGCAAACCAGTCAGGTTTCTATAAACAGATGAAAACGTACCTCTTAGCAACAGTTAAAATTTCTGAGGTTAGTTGAATTGCGTGTAAAGAGATTTTTATAATTTCGGGTCTGTGAACACGGTTATTTTTTATCCGTTTCCCTGCCCTTCCTCCAGCAGCACAGTTATCCCTATGTTTGCGGTAGATAGATAGCCTACGTCATTAACGAAATGAATGTAAATGCTAATCAAATTCTATCCATGACATAGAGGGGACAATCATATCGACTTTGTTTGCAAGTGCACAATCTGCTGATCAACCAAATGATTTCGTACACTATATGCGTTTGTGTTCAGTAACCTAACTTTTCGTACTTTTTAATCCAATTTTTTCTGTGTCAAGCACTCCATCTTCTTCCCGAAACAGGAAAATCTTTATTTGACTGTTTTTGCCAACGTCCATGCGCCGATCTGATAGTAGTTCTACACAGAATCTCCTCGTTCATAGGCCGATTAAACAACGATTCATGGTTAATTTCTGTGTCGTTGTAGTGTCCCTTTGAGATGTGCATATTGCTCACACACTTTCCAACACATTAAGATGATCTCAGGAATCCGTTTAGATATACATCTTATACGACTACAACAGACGTCCTGCAAGATTTATTTCGCCTCGTGTTGTGCAATAACGTATTGTTGTGCCGTTTACGTGCGTTTCCAGACGCTGTCTAGAATGATGCTTCTAAAAGGCACATATCATGGAAAACTTCACAGCGCCCATGTGTGTAGCACTCGAGGTGGGCTCTATAGTAAAGTCGTATGTCCCGAAACTGAGTTTAAGTATTTCTCCAAGATGACTTACTTGACTTGACTTAATCCCTTGAGTTTCTGGAGCGACATAGGGCCTCGGCAACTTGTCTCCAAGATGAAGCGAGCACTAATGCCCAATAAATTCTACCGGCTTACATTATGAGCTCTTCGCAACTAACGATTTACAAACCATATTATATGCGATATATACTGGAATTTGAAGCGATACATTTGCCGCCTTGGCTTGGTTTCGCATATTAGTGACTCCCCACTATTAGGAATAGACGGTGCATGATTTTCGGGGTCCACCTTTCAAAATGGCCTGGCAATCTTGGTAACTTAATCAGTTGATAAATATGTTTTTCAGTTCAAATCAGCATAGCTTGGCTGATGCTTCACCTAGTGAAACTTGAGTCAAATTCTCTTATTTACCTTCCCATTCTTTATCTAATACTGATTTCATGGAGTGTGAAGCAAAAGAGTTTCTATGAGCCACTTCAGAAGTTCAAAAGAAAATCGCCTGTCACAATTCACGAGATATATCTTTCACCAACTTTTCCAATTTTATAGGTGTTATGAAATTTTCATGTCGCAATAAATTTATGATCAATCCAAAACGATTTCGAAGAATCGCAAGAATTCGAAATGCTAAATTTCGCTTATCTTACTGACTTTAACGTTCAACAGATCTTGATCAATCATGCGAGAGTAGTTGGTATTAAAAATTGGCGTAATCTATTCGCATTTAGGAGTACACTTCGTGAGTCCGTCTTTCTAGGCTATAAGGATATTGGGCGTTTCGAAGCTGGATATTGGTGATCATCTTCATTGGTCGTTGCGAATCGAAATGTCAGCGTGATTGGTAGGTTTCTCAAACTATTTGATGGTCATTGTTATCATGTGTTTTGTTTGATATCAGTGAGCAATCAGAATGAATTCCGAATATTTTCTAATAATCTGGTGGTCAATAAATTATATTCCAGTTATCGAACTTGCTTTACTCAGACTCAATCCGATCAACAGGCTCAAACGTATAGACTTATTAAAACCTTATAAATTTACATAATGTTGTAATGTTCAGATCACCGATGGCCGTGCTGAAATAAGGCACAAAATTCCGTTAAATTCGCTTTGTCGAAATTCGTGCTAAAAGATGTGAAAGACAGAGAGAAATTAGGAAATTCATTGGAATTGCTCAAAAGCTTGCTTTAATTCGCAAATAAATCTTGGATTCAAATGTAAGCAATAATTCGTGAATATTTATTCAAATGAGGAACATGTTAATTTGAATTTTAAAGAAATATCAAAACAAATAAACTGCTTTAACCGGTACCAATAATTAATCAAGATCATAACCGCTGTGATGGTTTATGCTTTTCAAACAGTGTCAAGCAAGAAAATACATCTGATATAGATACTGATTTCATACTCTACATACTTTGTAGCACAGTATATTTTGTTTTGAGAGAAACAGACACTATTTAAAAGTCTGCAATGATATGCTCTAAACGATTGTTTAATAGACTTTTCTGGCAATTTATTTTACCTTCATTAAGCCTCTAACAACAAAACGGAATTCTCCATCTACAAAATTTCACTTAGCACTACGAATGGGCCATGACCTTTTTCCTAACGAAGTAAGTAAGTTGGGTCCGTTTCTTTTACTAACAGGCGGAATTTCAATGATGCATTGAATATCCGTGTTGGTTTTTTTTAACTCAACCACACATAAACTACATTTTTGGTATGTGACCTATTCAGAGGCGCTAATTCGGCCCGAAGCCATCTTCGAATAATCAAATTGTTTTTCTTAGCTAAAACTGTCTCAGTTTATTGATTATTTACACGGAAGATTCTTCACTATTCGTCGTCATTGATCAATACTAACTACTACGTACTCAAGGAGCGCTTGTATGCCACTGTTGGATAAGGCTGGTACGACCAACCTGTTCGAAGCATGTGTCTAAACACATGTTAAATGGGGTTAAAGCAATAACCATGAAACAAAATATTCATTTGCATGCTTTTCCGTCATTCACACCCCACGACCGGTTTCGTGCTGTTTGCACTCATCAGGTAGATACAGTAAGATCAGGATCCGCATGCGCTTGAAACAGTGGAAGAATGGTAAACAAGGAGCGCTTGTATGCCACTGTTGGATAAGGCTGGTACGACCAACCTGTTCAAAGCATGTGTCCAAACACATGTTAAATGGGGTTAAACCCATAACCATGAAACAAAATATTCATTTGCATGCTTTTCCGTCATTCACACCCCACGACCGGTTTCGTGCTGTTTGCACTCATCAGGTAGGGACAGTAAGATCAGGATCCGCATGCGCTTGAAACAGTGGAAGAATGGTAAACAAGGAGCGCTTGTATGCCACTGTTGGATAAGGCTGGTACGACCAACCTGTTCAAAGCATGTGTCCAAACACATGTTAAATGGAGTTAAACCCATAACCATGAAACAAAATATTCATTTGCATGCTTTTCCGTCATTCACACCCCACGACCGGTTTCGTGCTGTTTGCACTCATCAGGTAGGGACAGTAAGATCAGGATCCGCATGCGCTTGAAACAGTGGAAGAATGGTAAACAAGGAGCGCTTGTATGCCACTGTTGGATAAGGCTGGTACGACCAACCTGTTCAAAGCATGTGTCCAAACACATGTTAAATGGGGTTAAACCCATAACCATGAAACAAAATATTCATTTGCATGCTTTTCCGTCATTCACACCCCACGACCGGTTTCGTGCTGTTTGCACTCATCAGGTAGGGACAGTAAGATCAGGATCCGCATGCGCTTGAAACAGTGGAGGAATGGTAAAAAAGGAGCGCTTGTATGCCACTGTTGGATAAGGCTCGTACGACGAACCTGTTCAAAGCATGTGTCGAAACACATGTTAAATGGGGTTAAACCCATAACCATGAAACAAAATATTCATTTGCATGCTTTTCCGTCATTCACACCCCACGACCGGTTTCGTGCTGTTTGCACTCATCAGGTAGGGACAGTAAGATCCGGATCCGCATGCGCTTGAAACAGTGGAGGAATGGTAAACAAGGAGCGCTTGTATGCCACTGTTGGATAAGGCTCGTACGACGAACCTGTTCAAAGCATGTGTCGAAACACATGTTAAATGGTGTTAAACCCATAACCATGAAACAAAATATTCATTTGCATGCTTTTCCGTCATTCACACCCCACGACCGGTTTCGTGCTGTTTGCACTCCTCAGGTAGGGACAGTAAGATCAGGATCCGCATGCGCTTGAAACAGTGGAGGAATGGTAAACAAGGAGCGCTTGTATGCCACTGTTGGATAAGGCTGGTACGACCAACCTGTTCAAAGCATGTGTCCAAACACATGTTAAATGGGGTTAAACCCATAACCATGAAACAAAATATTCATTTGCATGCTTTTCCGTCATTCACACCCCACGACCGGTTTCGTGCTGTTTGCACTCATCAGGTAGGGCCAGTAAAAGATCAGGATCTGCATGCGCTTGAAACAGTGGAAGAATGGTAAACAAGGGGCGCTTGTATGCCACTGTTGGATAAGGATGGTACGACCAACCTGTTCAAAGCATGTGTCTTACACATGTTAAAGGGGTTAAACCCATAACCATAAACAAAAAAGTTCATTTGCAGCTTTCGCATTCACACCCCAGACCGGTTTCGTGCTGTTTGCACTCATCAGGGGTAGGGACACAAGATCAGAATCCACATGACGCTTGAACAGTGGAAAAGAATGGTAAACTAGGATCGCTGTATGCACTGTTGGATAAGGCTGGTACGACCAACATGTTCAAAACATGTGTCCAAACACATGTTAAATGGGGTTAAACCCATAACCATGAAACAAAATATTCATTTTCATGCTTTTCCGTCATTCACACCCCACGACCGGTTTCGTGCTGTTTGCACTCATCAGGTAGGGACAGTAAGATCAGGATCTGCCTGCGCTTGAAACAGTGGATGAATGGTAAACAAGGAGCGCTTGTATGCCACTGTTGGATAAGGCTGGTACGACCAACCTGTTCAAAGCATGTGTCCAAACACATGTTAAATGGGGTAAAACCCATAACCATGAAACAAAATATCATTTGCATGCTTTTTCGTCATTCACACCCCACGACCGGTTTCGTGCTGTTTGCACTCATCAGGTAGGGACAGTAAGAGCAGGATCCGCATGCGCTTGAAACAGTGGAAGAATGGTAAACAAGGAGCGCTTGTATGCCACTGTTGGATAAGGCTGGTACGACCAACCTGTTCAATCACGTGTGACCAAACACATGTTAAATGGGTTTGAACCCATAACCATGAACAACAAAATATTCATTTGCATGCTTTTCCGTCATACACACACCAGACCGGTTTCGTGCTGTTTGCACTCACCAGGTAGGGACAGTAAGATCAGGATCCGCATGCGCTTGAAAAAGTGGAAGAATGGTAAACAAGGAGCGCTTGTATGCCACTGTTGGATAAGGCTGGTACGACCAACCTGTTCAAAGCATGTGTCCAAACACATGTTAAATGGGGTTTAAACCATAACCATGAAACAAAATATTCATTTGCATGCTTTTCCGTCATTCACACCCCACGACCGGTTTCGTGCTGTTTGCACTCATCAGGTAGGGACAGTGAGATCAGGATTCGCATGCGCTTGAAACAGTGGAAGAATGGTAAACAAGGAGCGCTTGTATGCCACTGTTGGATAAGGCTGGTACGATCAACCTGTTCAATCACATTTGTCCAAACACATGTTTAATGGGGTTAAACACATAACCATGAACCAAAATATTCATTTGCATGCATTTCCATCACACACAACACACGATCGGTTTCGTGCTGTGGCATACAAGCGCTACTTGTTTACTATTCCTCCACTGTTTCAAGCGCATGCGGATCCTGATCTTACTCTCCCTACTGTATGACTGCAAACAGCACGATGGGATGGTAATTGATTTAAACAACAAGCATAACTCATCTCTGCTTTATTCGTGATCTTGAGATACCAGATAGATGTGCAAGTTTTAAGAACGGAACAACCGATGACTTGTTTCTTTGTGTGATCGAGCATATAGATAATCGTTGATTAACTACATCGAATTATTGGAGAAACTAAGAGTGTCGGTGCAGAATTCAACCTCGCTGATAAACCCGTTACTATGGTAACGTTATATACTATTATATATCCATGTAACTACATTCTAACTACTGACTACTCTACTACGAGAGCGCCACCAACACTTGCTGGGTCATGTGTGCAGAATGGAGAATGATCTTAAAATATTCATTTGCATGCTTTTCCGTCACACACCCACCCCAAGACCGGTTTCGTGCTGTTTGCACTCATCAGGTAGGGACAGTAGGATCAGGATCTGCATGCGCTTGAAAATAATCTTATTCTAAAAGATCTACTCTACGGTGAGTCGAAATAAAGCAGGTCGATCGACGGCAAAGCCCGCAGTTGTGATACAACTCGTTTGCAAAACTGATATGAAACTCTTTGACCTTGGACCCTGTGAGTTGGGAAAAACCCTCTTGATCGCTTTCTGTCTTTGAAGACACTTGTTTTTAAAGCGTTATCGCAAGCTGGGGGTGGAGCAGAAACCGCTCTCGAGAACTCGAACTCTCCAGAAAATTTTATGGTAGAAAAAGCAGTACGTTTAACAATAACCATATATGATAGGTAAAATGGGAGATATATAACAAATATTAAAATATGCTCAAAATAAATAGGGGACATGTCACATACTGCAATGGTTTGTCATAAACTCATAGAGTTTGGGAAGCAAAAACCTCAACGATTCTGACGCAAAGTGATTTCTTCATGGAAATAAGTCCAAGTTAACACATTCTTACTGATACAAAATTTAACGACGAATATCCAATCGAGAATGCGGAATGCTTAAAGCCTTTGAATGTGTTCGTGTTCTAGTAAGGTCATTGGGCTTTAGCAAGTGTTCAAGGGGATGGTTTTCAGTATGCAGGATTTTGAATGCCAACATTAGGTCACTACTTATCCGTCGTTGGGTAAAATCGGGTAGGCTCAGTTTTAACATTCGCTCTGTGAAAGGCAAATTTCTGTACCGGGAGACCAACTTTGTCGCACGATCATAAATCCTGTCGAGTAGTTTGATGTCCTTCATCAGCCATGGTGCCCAGGCTTGGATGGAATATTCCATAACAGGACGTATATACATATTAATTACTCGGGGTAGGGTTTCGGGTGTAAAAATCCGGAATATTCTTTTTAGAAGACTCAAGATACGGCTAGTTTTATTGTACACCATCCGGCAATGATGTTTAGGCCTAAAGTTAAGCGAAACCCAGATACCGGGATCTTTTTGTGCGGTGGTCCAGACGAGATCTTGCGTGCCAAGCTGATACGTGTGGTGCAGAGATTTTCCAAGCCGCAGCACTTTACATTTCGCATGGTTAAATGGTAACTCGTTTAACTGAGACCAACGAAATAAGGTGCACAGATCCCGTTGTAATGCCATACAGTCATTAACGGACCTGGCACGTTTCCATATTTTATTATCATCGGCAAATAGTTGCATCCGATATCCTCTACTATATCGTTCATATACACTAAGAATATAAGACGTCCAAGCACCGAGTCTTGCGGAATTCCACTCGTGGCGTCTATTTTTCTAGATAAGGTGCTGCCAACGCGAACTTAGACGTGTCTGTCAGTAAGATAGTCTCTTATCCAATTCAGCAATATTCCCGTTATTCCATAAGATTCGAGCTGTTCGTATATCACGCCGTAAAATGACATCGATCGACCTCTAAGATCGTCCTAAGAGGGAGATTGACCCACTCGAAACCCATTCAAAACGCTGTGGAGAGTGAAACTATTATATGCTCATGATGTACTATTAACGTCGAAATTGACGATGTTAAATGGCATTGTAATTCTAACAACAAATATAATCCTTTCCTACTTTATACGTGACATCAGGAAAAGGGGTATATGTGCAAGTTTTAGAAACGAAACAGCCGATGACTCGTTCGTTTGTTCGAATGTGTTGTATAGAAATGTTGTTTATGTTTTGGACCGTGTTCACCCGTACCAAGCCCATCGAATTATTGACAAATTTGTTTTTAGACGCTCCATAATGGAAGCACCAGGCTGGAGTTTCGCTCTTAATTGAGCTCATCAGCAGTGCATATTCTCTGATTTGGGTGGGACTCGAACCCTTGAACATCACCTTTGTATTCACACGCCTTACGGCAATCATCCACTGTTTGACATATCGCAATTAAGCGTTCATGAACCTTTCTCCAGACTGGCACATTTGAGTAGTTTTGTTAGCCCGACAATTAATTTAAGACTGTGTATTTGAAAGTACGGTTACAGTCACGTTGACCATAAAATTGAAGGAACTAATCTTCTGAACATGAATTTGAAACTATATTGTTCTCTCCGTCCAGCAGAAATAATTCACCAGAACTTATGAACTGAATTAACTCAACATTTTATATTAACTACTTACTACTGACGAAACTGAAGTAGTAAAATGTTATTACTTAGCTGATTCAATCTCGAGAAGAGTGCACCTCGGAAATGCGGAAAATGCGGGCTGATATAAACCGAATGAAAGAAGGAATGGCAGAACTGGACAACGAGAGTGACGGATCATGCACCCCTGTGACAAATTTCCGTCCAACCGTTCAGCAACAGCGAGTACGTTCTTTACAAATTGATGATTTTTGACTTCTTAGCAAACCATTGTGACCCATTGGAGATCTTGCCTAGCACTGGGCAGGTTGCTAGACTATTTTCGCTACCCACATAGGATTACAACTTAGCAAAGATCAACATGTCTCGTGCGTCCGAAGTTTGTTGTTCCACTGAGCCCCGAGGTGTTTGGTTATATCTCAGATTTCGGTTTAAAGAAGCATTTAGCGTTATTAATAAAAGAGTCAATGAAAACGTTAATTACCGCGAAATACACCTGCTAAAATTCGTAAATGTGCGAAAATTTTCGAACATATCGTCAGTGAGTATCATGGTGCAAAAACGTTGGTTGCAAGTTACTTGAATAGGTCCCTAATTTAAGCGAGTGTACATACTTTACTGTTGTGCGACTATCTCCTCCTGGAGGATGAGTTGGCTTCAATGAAGATTCTTGGGAATTTGGGTAAAAAGCGGCGTCTCCAGCAGCACTTGGTGTTTGTTCGAATCAGCTTCTCTAGCCTTTGCACATCATGGAGTTGCCATAAAGAGGTGGTGTGCACCAACTAACCGTCCACGAGACTCTGCTCCAGATTTTCCTTAGGGTTTTCTCCCGAAGCCTTTCCTGCGATCGGGTATCCCGCAAGGCAGCGGAGGTTTAAAATCAAGGTTTTCCTTCCCTTAAATGAAATGCCCTCCCAGGCTAACGAGCTCCATCTGCCCGAAGCAAACTAGTTATCAGGCGCCTGTCACTCGCCCTCGCCCATTCTCCTGTTGGTAGAAGCAGTTCCTCTGTGAACGGGAAGCCACTCGTTCAGTCCAGAAGCTGAACTTGGTTGTCAGATCTATTTGAGACGCGCGCCCCATGGGAGCATTTTATAGACAGTTGGATCTTATTCCCGCTTCCACCCCGGCTACAACAACCTTTGGAACCTAAGCAAGTGTCCAGATTCAGAATTCAATGCTTTACAAAGTGACGCACACTGAGTGATCTCACAATCATCTTCACATTTCCCCGCATCAAAGATTTTCCGCTAGAACAACTATCAATGTGTGAAGAGCGAGTTCAAATACACGAGCCATCAAAGGTTTTGTAAATTTCACATTCTCCGCTAAACAGTTGTTGTAAACAAGGCGTGAACGTATACGCCACTGTTGGATAATGCTGACAAAAGCAAGCTGTTCCATCGCAACACGTGACTCTTTTTTCATTAGGAAATATTTTACTTGGGAGAAATCCCGAGGATCTGCGTTGGATGCAATATCAAAGACGAAGCTCGATGAATGTATCAAATCCTTCATCATAAGGATGTGTATGCCAATCGCTTGGATGCAGTATATACGCTGGAATCGTTTGATTTGTATGAAGTTCATAATTTTCTTCATGAATTCTGAATCTGGGAAACGTACATCATACTGAGACCAAGACTGTACATTTTAAAATGATGCTGTCACCGGGTCGTGGAACAAGGAACCATTTTTTGTATAGATATCGCGTTGTAGTCCTAATACGAACAATCCCATGCTGTTTATCGATCCGAATATTAAAAGAACGAATCCGGGTTCATTGGAAATTTTAAGAGTAAAGTAACTTGCCAGAATGTATATCGATAGGCCATAAGATTGCTTGTTTATAGGATTCTCGCAAGTAACGTTACAAAGGATAATGAAC
Organism: Atriophallophorus winterbourni; assembly: GCA_013407085.1. Classification (NCBI taxonomy): domain Eukaryota; kingdom Metazoa; phylum Platyhelminthes; class Trematoda; order Plagiorchiida; family Microphallidae; genus Atriophallophorus; species Atriophallophorus winterbourni. The sequence goes on along the minus strand of JACCGJ010011147.1, from coordinate 2,077 downwards.
GTCTACCCTCCTCCAAAGATGGAGTTTGCGGTAGAGGTCTTGTTGCCTGGAAGATCTTATTGGCTGCGATAAACGTGATCACACAGCCACAATGTAGTTGATAGGTCTTCGCAATGTTCCCCACACTGAAAAAGTGCTATACATGGGTCTAAGTGGCTTTACACAATGGGCGATATTGTTATCTAGAGAATTGTATGTACTGAAGGACATCCACTAAGACACTTGTTTATAAGGGCGTCTCAAGTTCACGTATTGAATGCTGGCGCCATTTTTCGTCGTGCGTGCTATAGTTGTTCTGGAATTCCCTGCCTCAAAATATGGTGGACTAGTCTTGCCCGCCGATATTTAAAGCGAAAGTGAATCTACATAACAATCAAATAGCATTCGTGCGTCGCAACTTTGATACAGTTATTGTATACTATGCTTTCCCATATTTTTCAATCATAAATAATTGAATCCTCGCTGATGTTTCTCTGTAATGCCCTCCTATCGGCTGCGTTTTTTCCAATCTGCATCGATTTACCAGTTTCAGATAGTTTCAACCTGCTCTAAATTCCGTTATTTTAATTAAAATATTCCCAGCATTCAAAAATGAAACAAATCTATTACTGCTATTTCCCAATGACAAAAATTCGAATCACCTGATTGGTTGAAAAATCTGTACACGCTTCTCATATTTGATTGGTCACACACATCCACGCCCATTCGGCTATCTACTCAGTGATTATATTTCGACCGTTACCCTAGATTACAACAATGCAACCCTCGAGGTGATGTGTAATTTATTTGGAGACACTTTATCGATCGCGGAAATTTTTCATATTGAAAATAATTTTGTAAAATGTGGCAAATTTATCAGTGAGATTAGTAAATCCTCCCAGTTTGGTAAGTCGATAACGCTCCGTGAAGCTATACAATGGCCAGCAGTCACTCGTTCCAAATAAATTGATGACGAATTCATCTATTATTGACAGATGGAGGCAACCACCTCTCGGCAGTTGCCTAGCACACGTTTTGGCAACGGAACCGCCCACAGTTTTGTCGATTCTTGGACCACATTAACCAGACCGACACCAAATGAAGATGTGGAACCAGACGATATTTTTGACTCTCCGGAGGATTACACAGCGGTGACGCATGCCAAGTGTGCAACACGGCGTCCAAGAAGAATGCTACCCACTGCACATAATACCCAAGAATACGAAGACAAACTCAGTCATAATCGATTAAACCATCGAGCAGGTATGGTGTTTGGAATTGAGCAACAATCCATAACGATTCTTCTTTTCGCCTTAATGACAAATTTATTGATTATTTTAGGAACTGGACGATCGAAACCAGTTGGTCAGAGGTTGCCAAGAGGACGATCCCTGGATGCTCGCGTATTATACGACGGGAACGCGGGGCAATCCAGCGAAGAGGCTGACGAAGATCCAAGCACAGAAACTCGAGCATTGGCTAATCTGACCAATGAGTTGCTAGGGCTACGCAAGGGTATGAAGCAGGCACGGCAATTGAATGCCAATCGGGTAAGGGTGTGATTAGTTTAGCTGTTTTAACTTTGAGGTGCAATTGTGTGATTGGCATTGTTTTTAGCCGGTTAAATTTGTTTAGAATCTTTAACTAATTGTGTGTTGGGATTTGAGTGCCACTGTAAAAATTACATACGATCATCCATGTCAGAAACCATATCAATGGGGGTTGCTTGGCTAATCTAGTAATATCTACAGCACTGAAGTAAGTTTGCAGTGTGACTTCAAAACTAAAATGGCGAAAGGTGTTAAATAGTTTGGCACCAGTCTTCAGCCAATCAGAGCGGAAGTAACCGCTTGAAAATGCGTGATTAGCTGATCTATTTTGACCACGTGATCAGCGAATAGTAGGCGACCCATCGAACGCTGATCAAAAGTATCGATTTATTTTACTCCTTCGATCGATATCTATCGTGAATTTAAACCAACAGCTCAACATGATCGTACCGTTCTACATGAGTATAGATTCTGACTGTGGAGTGGCAATCTTTCTCACAACGTTGGTATCCAAGGTATTCGCTTGATTTTCTCGGTATCTGCTTATT
>JACCGJ010011145.1:0-48750 GCA_013407085.1 Atriophallophorus winterbourni | reverse complement strand
TTTCGAGGTTTTTACCTCTCATCAGCTATGCGTATCCGCTGGACTCTTCGCGTTTCGAACTAGTATTTGTGTAGACGGATGGCGCAATGTGAACGGAAGTTCGCGTCTACTCGCTACTTTATAAGTAGCTGAAGGGACTAAACTAAGTCCCAACTGATCCAACGGCATATTGCCGCGAGGGTTATTACAACCCCTGGACAGTTCAAAGTAGAATACCATTCCGAAACGCTAAAATCTCACCGGAAGCACAGGACCGGTTTTGAGGTTTTTGCCTCTCATCAGCTATGCGTATCCGCTGGACTCTTCGCGTTTCGAACTAGTATTTGTGTAGACGGATGGCGTAATGTGAACTGAAGTTCTCGTCTACTCGCTACTTTATAAGTACGAAGGGAACTAAACTAAGTCCCAACTGATCAACCGAGCGTATTGCCTCGCGGGTTATTACAAACCCCTGGATAGTTTTCACAGTGGAATACATTCCGAAACGCTAAATCTCACCGGAGCACAGGAACCGGTTCGAGGTTTTTGCCTCTCATCCTATGCGTATCCGTGACTCTCGCGTTTCGAACTGGTATTGTGTAGTACTGGATGGCGTAATGTGAACTGAAGTTCGCGTCTACTCGCTACTTTTAATAAGCTGACGGGACTAAACGAATTCCCAACTGATCCACACGGGCGTAATTTGCCGCGAGGGTTATTACAACCCCAGGATAGATCAGAGTAGAATACCATTTCGAAACGCTAAAATCTCCCTGGAAGCACAGGACCGGTTTCGAGGTTTTTGCCTCTCATCAGCTATGCGTATCCGCTGGACTCCTTCGCGTTTCGAACTAGTATTTGTGTAGACGGATGACGTAATGTGAACTGAAGTTCTCGTCTACTCGCTACTTTATAAGTAGCTGAAGGGACTAAACTAAGCCCCAACTGATCCAACGGCGTATTGCCGCGGAGGTTATTACAACCCCTGGATAGTTCAAAGTAGGATACCATTCCGAAACGCTGAGATTTCACCGGAAGCACATGACCGGTTTCGAGGTTTTTGCCTCTCATCAGCTATGCTTATCCGCTGGACTCTTCGCGTTTCGAACTAGTATTTGTGTAGACGGATGGCGTAATAAGAACTGAAGTTCTCGTCTACTCGCTACTTTATAAGTAGCTGAAGGGACTAAACTAATCCCTTACTAATCCAACGGCATATTGCCGCAAGGGTTATTACAAATCCAGGATAGATCCGAGTAGAATACCATTCCGAAACGCTAAAATCTCACCGGAAGCACAGGACCGGTTTCGAGGTTTTTGCCTCTCATCAGCTATGCTTATCCGCTGGACTCTTCGCGTTTCGAACTAGTATTTGTGTAGACGGATGGCGCCAATGTGAACTAAAGTTTCGCGTCTACTCGCTACTTTAATAAGTCGCTGAAGGGACTAAACTAAGTCTCCCAACTGATCCAACGGCCGTATTGCCGCGAGGGTTATTACAACACCAGGATAGTTCAAAGTAGAATACTATTGCAAAACGCTAGAATCTCACCGGAAGCACAGGACGGTTTCGAGGTTTTTGCCTCTCATCAGCTATGCGTATCCGCTGGACTCTTTGCGTTTCGAACTAGTATTTGTGTAGACGGATGGTGTAATGTGAACTGAAGTTCGCGTCTACTCGCTACTATATAAGTAGCTGAAGGGACTAAACTAAGTCCCAACTGATCCAACGGCGTATTGCCGCGAGGGTTATTACAACCCCTGGATAGTTCAAAGTAGAATACCCTTCCGAAACGCTAAAATCTCACCGGAAGCACAGGACCGGTTTCGAGGTTTTTGCCTCTCATCAGCTATGCGTATCCGCTGGACTCTTCGCGTTTCGAACTAGTATTGGTGTAGACGGATGGCGTAATGTGAACTGAGGTTCTCGTCTACTCGCTACTTTATAAGTAGCTGAAGGGACTAAACTAAGCCCCAACTGATCCAACGGCGTATTTGCCGCGAGGGTTATTACAACCCCAGGATAGATCAGAGTAGAATACCATTCCGCAACGCTAAAATCTCACCGGAAGCACAGGACCGGTTTCGAGGTTTTTGCCTCTCATCAGCTATGCGTATCCGCTGGACTCTTCTCGTTTCGAACTAGTATTTGTGTAGACGGATGGCGTAATAAGAACTGAAGTTCTCGTCTACTCGCTACTTTATAAGTAGCTGAAGGGACTAAACTAAGCCCCAACTGATCCAACGGCGTATTTCCGCGAGGGTTATTACAACCCCAGGATAGATCAGAGTAGAATACCATTCCGAAACGCTAAAATCTCACCGGAAGCACATGACCGGTTTCGAGGTTTTTGCCTCTCATCAGCTATGCGTATCCGCTGGACTCTTCGCGTTTCGAACTAGTATTTGTGTAGACGGATGGCGTAATGTGAACTGAAGTTCTCGTCTACTCGCTACTTTTATAAGTAGCTGAAGGGACTAAACTAAGCCCCAACTGATCCAACGGCGTATTGCCGCGAGGGTTATTACAACCCCAGGATAGATCAGAGTAGAATACCATTCCGAAACGCTAAAATCTCACCGGAAGCACAGGATCGGTTTCGAGGTTTTCGCCTCTCATCAGCTATGCGTATCCGCTGGACTCTTCGCGTTTCGAACTAGTATTTGTGTAGACGGATTGCGCAATGTGAACTGAAGTATGCGTCTACTCGCTACTTAATAAGTAGCTGAAGGGACTAAACTAAGTCCCAACTGATCCAACGGCGTATTGCCGCGAGGGTTATTACAACCCCTGGATAGTTCAAGGTAGAATACCATACCGAAACGCTTAAATCTCACCGGAAGCACAGGACCGGTTTCGAGGTTTTTGCCTCTCATCAGCTATGCGTATCCGCTGGACTCTTCGCGTTTCGAACTAGTATTTGTGTAGACGGATGGCGTAATGTGAACTGAAGTTCTCGTCTACTCGCTACTTTATAAGTAGCTGAAGGGACTAAACTCTTCCCACTGATCCAACGGCGATTGCCCGCGCATTGTTTTAACCACCCCAGGATAGATCAGAGTAGAATACCATTCCGAAACGCTGAAATCTCATCGGAAGCACAGGACCGGTTTCGAGGTTTTTAGCCTCTCATCAGCTATGCGTATCCGCTGGACTCTTCGCGTTCGAACTAGTATTTGTGTAGACGGATGGCGTAATGTGAACTGAAGTTCTCGTCTACTCGCTATTTTATAAGTAGCTGAAGGGACTAAACTAAGCCCCAACTGATCCAACGGCGTATTGCCGCGAGGGTTATAACAACCCCCGGATAGATCAGAGTAGAATACCATTCCGAAACGCTAAAATCTCACCGGAAGCACAGGACCGGTTTCGAGGTTTTGGCCTCTCATCAGCTATGCGTATCCGCTGGACTCTTCGCGTTTCGAACTAGTATTTGTGTAGACGGATGGCGAAATTTGAATCGAAGTTCGCGTCTACTCGCTACTTTATAAGTAGCTGAAGGGACTAAACTAAGTTCCAACTGATCGAACGGCCTGTTGCCGCGAGGGTTATTACAACCCCAGGCTAGTTCGAAGTAGAATACCATTCCGAAAAGCTAAAATCTCACCGGAAGCACAGGACCGGTTTCGAGGTTTTTGCCTCTCATCAGCTATGCGTATCCGCTGGACTCTTCGCGTTTCGAACTAGTATTTGTGTAGACGGATTGCGCAATTTGAATCGAAGTTCGCGTCTACTCGCTACTTTTATAAGTAGCTGAAGGACTAAACTAACGTCCAACTGATAGAACGGCCGTTGCGCGGAGGGTATTACAACCCCAGGAATAGTTCGAAGTAGAATACAATTCGAAACGCTACATCTCACCGGAAGCACAGGGACCGGTTTCAGGGTTTTTGCCTCTATCGCTATTGTATCCGCTGGACTCTTCGCGTTTCGAATAGAGTTGTGGTGTAGACGGATCTGGCACTTTGAAATCGAAGTTCGCGTCTACTCGCTACTTTATAAGTAGCTGAAGGGACTAAACTAAGCCCCAACTGATCGAACGGCCTGTGGCCGCGAGGGTTATTACAACCCCAGGCTAGTTCGAAGTAGAATACCATTCCGAAACGCTAAAATCTCACCGGAAGCACAGGACCGGTTTCGAGGTTTTTGCCTCTCATCAGCTATGCGTATCCGCTGGACTCTTCGCGTTTCGAAATAGTATTTGTGTAGACGGATTGCGCAATTTGAATCGAAGTTCGCGTCTACTCGCTACTTTATAAGTAGCTGAAGGGACTAAACTAAGTCCCAACTGATCGAACGGCCTGTTGCCGCGAGGGTTATTACAACCCCAGGCTAGTTCGAAGTAGAATACCATTCCGAAACGCTAAAATCTCCCCGGAAGCACAGGACCGGTTTCGAGGTTTTTGCCTCTCATCAGCTATGCGTATCCGCTGGACTCTTCGCGTTTCGAACTAGTATTTGTGTAGACGGATTGCGCAATTTGAATCGACGTTCGCGTCTACTCGCTACTTTATAAGTAGCTGAAGGGACTAAACTAAGTCCCAACTGATCGAACGGCCTGTTGCCGCGAGGGTTATTACAACCCCAGGATAGTTCGAAGTAGAATACCATTCCGAAACGCTAAAATCTCACCGGAAGCACAGGACCGGTTTCGAGGTTTTTGCCTCTCATCAGCTATGCGTATCCGCTGGACTCTTCGCGTTTCGAACTAGTATTTGTGTAGACGGATGGCGCCATTTGAATCGAAGTTCACGTCTACTCGCTACTTTATAAGTAGCTGAAGGGACTAAACTAAGTCCCAACTGATCGAACGGCCTGTTGCCGCGAGGGTTATTACAACCCCAGGCGAGTTCGAAGTAGAATACCATTCCGAAACGCTAAAATCTCACCGGAAGCACAGGACCGGTTTCGAGGTTTTTGCCTCTCATCAGCTATGCGTATCCGCTGGACTCTTCGCGTTTCGAACTAGTATTTGTGTAGACGGATTGCGCAATGTGAACAGAAGTTCGCGTCTACTTGCTACTTTATAAGTAGCGGAAGGGACTAAACTAAGTCCCAACTGATCCAACGGCGTATTGCCGCGAGGGTTATTACAACCCCTGGATAGTTCAAAGTGGAATACCATTCCGAAACGCTAAAATCTCACCGGAAGCACAGGACCGGTTTCGAGGTTTTTGCCTCTCATCAGCTATGCGTATTCGCTGGACTCTTCGCGTTTCGAACTAGTATTTGTGTAGACGGATGGCGTAATAAGAACTGAAGTTCTCGTCTACTCGCTACTTTATAAGTAGCTGAAGGGACTAAACTAAGCCCCAACTGATCCAACGGCGTATTGCCGCGAGGGTTAGTACAACCCCAGGATAGATCAGAGTAGAATACCATTCCGAAACGCTAAAATCTCACCGGAAGCACAGGACCGGTTTCGAGGTTTTTGCCTCTCATCAGCTATGCGTATCCGCTGGACTCTTCGCGTTTCGAACTAGTATTTGTGTAGACGGATGGCGTAATTTGAATCGAGTTCGCGTCTGACTCGACGACTTATAAGTAGCTGACGGAATAAACTGAAGTCCCAACTGATCGAACGGCTTGTTGCCGCGAGAGTTATTACAACCCCGGGCTAGTTCGAAGTAGAATACCATTCCGAAACGATAAAATCTCACCGGAAGCACAGGACCGGTTTCGAGGTATTTGCCTCTCATCAGCTATGCGTATCCGCTGGACTCTTCGCGTTTCGAACTAGTATTTGTGTAGACGGATTGCGCGATGTGAACAGAAGTTCGCGTCTACTCGCTACTTTGTAAGTAGCTGAAGGGACTAAACTAAGTCCCAACTTATCCAACGGCGTATTGCCGCGAGGGTTTATAACAACCCCTGGATACTTCAAAGTAGAATACCATTCCGAAACGCTAAAATCTCACCGGAAGCACAGGACCGGTTTCGAGGTTTTTGCCTCTCATCAGCTATGCGTATCCGCTGGACTCTCCGCGTTTCCAACTAGTATTTGTGTAGACGGATGGCGCAATGTGAATCGAAGTTCGCGTCTACTCGCTACTTTAAAAGTAGCTGAAGGGACTAAACTAAGCCCCAACTGATCCAACGGCGTAATGCCGCGAGGGTTATTACAACCCCAGGATAGATCAGAGTAGAATACCATTGCGAAACGCTAAAATCTCACCGGAAGCACAGGACCGGTTTCGAGGTTTTTGCCTCTCAACAGCTATGCGTCTCCGCTGGACTCTTCGCGTTTCGAACTAGTATTTGTGTAGACGGATGGCGCAATTTGGACTGAAGTTCGCATCTACTCGATACTTTATAAGTAGCTGAAGGGACTTTACTAAGCCCCAACTGATCCAACGGCGTATTGCTGCGAGGGTTTTTACAACCCCTGGATAGTTCAAAGTAGAATACCATTCCGAAACGCTAAAATCTCACCGGAAGCACAGGACCGGTTTCGAGGTTTTTGCCTCTCATCAGCTATGCGTATCCGCTGGACTCTTCGCGTTTCCAACTAGTATTTGTGTAGACGGATGGCGCAATGTGAACTGAAGGTCGCGTCTACTCGCTACTTTATAGTTAGAGAAGAGTCAGGCGGATCGCATAGTGATGAGAGGGCAAAAAACCTCGAAACCGGTCCTGTGCTCCCGGTGAGATTTTAGCGTTTCGGAATGGTATTCTACTTTGAACTATCCTGGGGTTGTAATAACCATCGCGGCAATACGCCGTTGGATCAGTTGGGGCTTAGTTTAGTCCCTTCAGCTACTTATAAAGTAGCGAGTAGACGAGAACTTCAGTTCACAGTACGCCATCCGTCTACACAAATACTAGTTCGAAACGCGAAGAGTCCAGCGGATACGCATAGCTGATGAGAGGCAAAAACCTCGAAACCGGTCCTGTGCTTCCGGTGAGATTTTAGAGTTTCGGAATGGTATTCTACTCTGATCTATCCTGGGGTTGTAATAACCCTCGCGGCAATACGCCGTTGGATCAGTTGGGGCTTAGTTTAGTCCCTTCAGCTACTTATATAGTAGCGAGTAGACGAGAACTTCAGTTCACATTACGCCACCCGTCTACACAAATACTAGTTCGAAACGCGAAGAGTCCAGCGGATACGCATAGCTGATGAGAGGCAACCAAAAACCTCGAAAACCGGTCCCCTGTGCTTCCGGTGAGATTTTAGCGTTTCGGATGGTCTTTCTACTCTGATTATCCTGGGGTTGTATAACCCTCGCGGAAATACGCCGTTGGATCAGTTGGGGCTTAGTTTAGTCCCTTCAGCTACTTATAAAGTAGCGAGTAGACGAGAACTTCAGTTCTTATTACGCCTTCCGTCTACACAAATACTAGTTCGAAACGCGAAGAGTCCAGCGGATACGCATAGCTGATGAGAGGCAAAAACCTCGAAACCGGTCCTGTGCTTCCGGTGAGATTTTAGCGTTTCGGAATGGTATTCTACTCTGATCTATCCTGGGGTTGTAATAACCCTCGCGGCAATACGCCGTTGGATCAGTTGGGGCTTAGTTTAGTCCCTTCAGCTACTTATAAAGTAGCGAGTAGACGAGAACTTCAGTTCGCATTACGCCATCCGTCTACACAAATACTAGTTCGAAACGCGAAGAGTCCAGCGGATACGCATAGCTGATGAGAGGCAAAAACCTCGAAACCGGTCCTGTGCTTCCGGTGAGATTTTAGCGTTTCGGAATGGTATTCTACTCTGATCTATCCTGGGGTTGTAATAACCCTCGCGGCAATACGCCGTTGGATCAGTTGGGGCTTAGTTTAGTCCCTTCAGCTACTTATAAAGTAGCGAGTAGACGAGAACTTCAGTTCTTATTACGCCATCCGTCTACACAAATACTAGTTCGAAACGCGAAGAGTCCAGCGGATACGCATAGCTGATGAGAGGCAAAAACCTCGAAACCGGTCCTGTGCTTCCGGTGAGATTTTAGCGTTTCGGAATGGTATTCTACTCTGATCTATCCTGGGGTTGTAATAACCCTCGCGGCAATACGCCGTTGGATCAGTTGGGGCTTAGTTTAGTCCCTTCAGCTACTTATAAAGTAGCGAGTAGACGAGAACTTCAGTTCTTATTACGCCATCCGTCTACACAAATACTAGTTCGAAACGCGAAGAGTCCAGCGGATACGCATAGCTGATGAGAGGCAAAAACCTCGAAACCGGTCCTGTGCTTCCGGTGAGATTTTAGCGTTTCGGAATGGTATTCTACTCTGATCTATCCTGGGGTTGTAATAACCCTCGCGGCAATACGCCGTTGGATCAGTTGGGGCTTAGTTTAGTCCCTTCAGCTACTTATAAAGTAGCGAGTAGACGAGAACTTCAGTTCTTATTACGCCATCCGTCTACACAAATACTAGTTCGAAACGCGAAGAGTCCAGCGGATACGCATAGCTGATGAGAGGCAAAAACCTCGAAACCGGTCCTGTGCTTCCGGTGAGATTTTAGCGTTTCGGAATGGTATTCTACTCTGATCTATCCTGGGGTTGTAATAACTCTCGTGGCATTACGCCGTTGGATCAGTTGGGGCTTAGTTTAGTCCCTTCAGCTATTTATAAAGTAGCGAGTAGACGAGAACTTCAGTTCTTAATATACCAAGATCCAGGACCGAAGGTTCACAGCTATGCCGGAACCCTGTAGGCTCAGTTACATGTTGGCTCATTGCATGTCTGTGGGTCCATTCTATGAAGTCCTCAGACATCTTATCAGCTTGGCAGCTCTGGTTAGGCCAAGATATGTGTGGTAGATTAAAATCACCCACCATAAGAACCTGAGACCCAAATTCACAAGCAAGTTATACATATCCTGTACTCCTGAATGGGGACTCAAATAAACGCACGCTATTACCGTAGATTGCTTATATGAGTGAATGAGACAGGAGCTAAGTTGCACATTGAGCGTGCCAAGCCTAACGTGTAACTCCGAGGTACGGAAGCCTAACCTGAGAAGAATAGCAAACCGCCACCTTGTAATGCACCCGGTCTATCACACCTGATCACGGAATAGCAGTTACCAACTATATCGGGAATGTCATCAGATGCAGAGAGCCAGGTTTCCGTCAGTGCAATTAAATGCGGTCTCAACTCATGTGCAAGGATGGAGAGTTCAGACCATTTGTTTCGGATGCTTGATGCATTCCCGAGTAGCACTGTGGCGGCAGTGTCACGCAATCTATTCCCAATTAGTCTTGTGTGATTCTTGGGCGGAGTACCCGAGAAGCCAGCACGTTTTTTGGTGTGTTGCTTGCGATAGCCGAGTCACCTGGTGCGGCCTGAACACCAGCTGTACACTGCAGGTTGCTAACCACGAGCGATGGAATTACAGGGATAATACTACGACCACAGACCTCGTCCTCGGACGCTTCCAAGATTTCTGCAGCTGATAAAGCCCCATCCTTTTTGGATGAACGGCGACTTCGATTGGACGTTACTTCGGAACGAGAATCTAAATAAATGAATAAATGAATAAATTTTATTCTTGGAAATCCGAGGCATTTTAAACATGATCAATAATTTCCAAAAGCTTTGTACAATCTGATTATAGTAAGTACATTTGCAAAAACAATTTGTTCAAGGTCATTTGTTTCAGCGGAATTTAACGTTCAATAAATATAAAGGTAACGGTATTTAAAGTTGTTTCCAGGTAATCGGAACGTCATCTGATATAGTACGAAAACACAGCTATTGCAAGGAGAGGTCTAGAATGTTTTTGACAACACTGATGATCAATGGTTTAGGTCCATCAAAAATGCGCTAAGAATCTCTATTGTTGATGTTCCAAACTTTTTCATTTTGATTGTTGTAAATAGATTGATCTTTCCTGACCATGAGCCGTTTTCTTGTCCGCTAGGCGAAGGTGGTTTATTCCACTAGTTTGAGGTCTGGGGGCCAGTTTCATTTTTGTGCAAATTGAGAATTTCTGTGTGGAGAAAAAAACTCGGGAGCGAGAGGACGTTGTTTCAAACGTTATGAACGTTCATTTAATATTAATAACCAGGAATGCCATTATTATATGAATCATTAGGTAGAACATTTAAATTGAGAAGATTGCGAATTTTTCCAATGGTAAGAAATGAAGCTAGATGTGATTTGAATTCATTTAAAGAGGAACTGAGTCTTATATATTTTGGAAGAAGATTTCACAGTTTAGCATATTCAGTCAAGAAAAAACTGTTCCTTACTTTAGTTCGAAACCGTGTTAACTTAATAGTTTTTTCACTGTTTCTCAAGCTATATTTGAAATCATGCCGTATATGAATATTCGAACGTATTTTCATATTATCCGATGACAGTATTTTAAAGAATAAGATGAGGTTATGCTCAAGTCTGCGAAACCATAGAGGATCGAGTTTCAGTTGTGTACATCTTTCTTTATAGGATTGCTTGTTGGTATAGCCGATTATTGATTTTGAGAAAGTACGTTGTATCTTTTCTAAAACTATGCTATCGGTTCTATTTATATTAGTATATATTATGTTACGATAGTCAAAGATAGGAATGGTGAATAATTTATACATTTCTAGTTTACAATGAGGCTGAGTTATAAATCTGTGTATAATATTCATACTTTGTCTGGCTTTAGTAATAAGGTGGCGTATCTGTTCGTTGAAAGTAAGTGATGAAGAATATCGAAATCCTAAATCACGCGTGCTGTCAATCATTTGAATTGCGTTATTGTTTAGAAGGATTGAGTTATTTTGTATCGTGCATCTTATAGGCATAAAATTAGATTTTGCTGTTGAGAACGTTAGACCATTATTTTTTGCCCAATCTGCAAGTGCAGCTAAATCATTGTTTAGTCGGGATATATAAGTTTGCGCTCAATTAGCTGGGAAAGTGATGACAACTTTCATGTCATCAGCGAATAAGAACAGTTTGCTATGCGAAATGACGTTATGTATGTCATTTATATATATAAAAATAGTAAGGGGCCTAATACGCTACCTTGTATCACCCCACTGAGAATAGGTAGGCTGCGTGATCTACGGCCATTAACTTCAACGGAGTAAGTGCGATCAGTAAGAAAAGAAGTTAACCAGGAAAGAAGATTACCACTGATGCCATATGATTTAATTTTCGATAATAATATTTCATGAGGAACAGTATCGAATGCTCTAGTTATGTCTAGAAAGACAACTACAACTGCCAAAACTTCCTTATTCGATGTAGTAATATAGTCAAGGTATTCAAGCTGACATGTTATGCATGATCTTTCATTTAGGGAGCCATTTTGAGCTTTAGAGAAGAAACTTGGAGATAAGTGATTTAAGATAGCTCTTTTTATTATTTTTTCAAGTAATCTAGATAGTATTGCTGTGTGGTTAATTGGGCGATAATTTGATACCGTGTGCTTCGAGCCAGATTTATGTCTGGGTGTAACGACAGAGTGTTTCCTTTCTGAATGGAAGATTCCAGATTCGATTGAAGTGTTAAATAAGTTCAGTAGAAGAAGTTTGAAATCGTCACCACCCATTCTGCAAATGGCGGGTGGAATGCCTGTTATGTCTGGCTTGAGACTGAACGTAGTTTGCTTGCAGACTTCAATAATATTATTCAGATTTATGCATATAGTGTTCAGTACACTAGGTGACCGAAATGTTCCAGTCATATCTTTATAGATGGAAGTATTGTAAGTAGTATTGAAATATTTGAGAAATGCTTCGCAGATTGTAATAGGGTCTGTGATTCTTATTTCTGCCGAATTATAAGTTCGATCATGAATAATAAATTCTACTTCGCTGTTTGAGTTTACAGATCGTGATTTGAATAACCTGCTGAGTGATTTTAGTTTATCACAACTGTTCAGTGCTCTATTTTCCGATGCAATCAATGTGTGGTCTAGAATGAGTTTGTGGTCACTCAATAGTTCAATTCAATTCAATTCAATTCAATTCAATTCAATTTTATTGGTCTAAGAAGCATATAGCTTTACAAAAAACCACAGAATAATATGACAACAACGAATAATATAACAAGCAAAAATGGGATTAGATTGCTTACTGGGCTGTTCAAAAATCAAGTAAATATCCAAGGGCAGAAATTGTTTTCGATTGATGGGATAACAAATGTAGGTATATGGTGTTAAGATGTATAGTTTTCTTCAATGCACGGGTTTTGGGTCAAATAGGCATCAAGGCTTCTCTTGAAAGTTTGCTGGTTTGGTGAGTTCACAACATTATCTGGCAGATTGTTCCAAGTAAAACAAACTCGCACGGCAAAAAAATGTCGTCTGCAGTTTAGTCTCGAGTGAGGGACAGTTAGAGTAAGTGTGTGAGCTCTTGTATTATGCGAGCTCCGTAGATTCAATAAGCATTGAAGAGGGTGATTTTCAGTATTCAAAATATTGTAAACCAGAATCAAATCGCCTCGGATACGACGACGTGGATAATCAAATAAATTCAGCGTTTTGATTCGCTCATTGTAGGGTTTCCGGCTGAGTCCAGTGACAAGTTTGGTAGCTCGATGATATATTCGTTGTAAAGTCGCAACATCTTTTTTTAGCCATGGCGACCATGCTTGAACCGCATATTCCATCGTGGGCCTGATATACGTATTTATAATACAGGGAATTGTCTGTTTTGAGAACCTACCGAAAATTCTCTTCAGGAGTGACAATTTCTGTGATGCTTTGCGATAGACGTAGTTGCAGTGGCTCGACATCCCTAGGGTGTTGCTTATTAACACACCCAAGTCCCTTTGTTCCATGGTCCACGAGAGGCTGTGTGTTCCAAGAAAATACTGGTACTCCACATATTTGCCAATGTTTAACATGTGACACTTTTGGAAATTGAAAAATATGCGATTTTTTAGGGACCAAGCCTGGAGGTTGTCCAGATCCTTCTGGAGCAGTTCGCAGTCCTCCGACTTACTTATCTTAGACCAAACTTTTATATCGTCCGCGAACAGTACGATCTTGCATTTGATGAGAGCTGGTATGTCATTAGCATAAAGCGCGAAGAGGATTGGTCCGAGGACGGATCCCTGAGGCACTCCACTTGTCACGGCTACCGACTTCGATAGAGCACCGTCCACAGAGACTTGAACAAACCGATCAGTCAGGTAATTTTCTAACCATGCTAACAGACTGCCAGTGATACCACAACGTTCCAGCTTCTGCAAGAGAATACTGTGGTTTACACGGTCAAATGCTTTCGACATATCGAGGTAACATACATGGATAGTATCCCCAGCATCCACTGCTCGAGTCCAGTCGTCAAGGGTGAGGAGAAGGTTAGTAAGGCAGGAGTATCCCCTTCTAAAACCGTGTTGGGCTCCCGAAAATATCTTGTTTTCCTCAAGATATTTGCTCAGTTTTTTTGCCACGATCCTTTCGAGTACCTTGGATACGGCGGACAACAAAGTAACAGGTCTGTAATTTGCGGGCTCCGAACGCACTCCGCCTTTGAAAATCGGGGAGATTATACCAGATTTCCATTCAGTCGGTATGACACTTTGCGACAACGATTCGCAGAATAACTGAGTTAGAGGTCCGCATAGAGATTGTGCACAATGCTTGAGTATATTCGGGGTAATTTTATCACAACCAGGGGATTTTCTGGGATTCAACGATAGTAGTGTTCCCAGCACCTCTTCTTTGTTGATGGTTATTGTGTCCAATGGTAGAGGATGCGTTATTTCTGGATCCATTTGTATATCCACGCTTTCCTTTGGACAAAATACTGTAGCATAATAATTTACCAAAGCATCCGCGGTGTCAGCTGCATTTGTGGTCATTCCAGTGGGCGTCCGCAAGGCCGCAACTCCTGGTTTCACTGAACACTGCTTGTTCACAATCTGGTAAAGAAGCTTGGGATTCCGTTCCATTTTAGACATTATGACAGCTTGATACTGTATTTTGTCTTCAGCAATAAGTTTGATGACCTGGTTTCTTAGTTTTCTAAAGGTCTCCCATGTGGCATCGGTGGTTAACTGGCGATGGTTTATCCAAGCCTTATTTCGCAGTTTAATCCATTTCCGAGTGCGACTGCGGATTTTAAATTCGAATGCCTTTCCACACTGTTTTGGTACGAATGCCGAGTGTGAGTTGATTTCCCGGTGTAGATTGGTCAAAATGCTACACCACTGCTCTTTTACTCCTATGCCTTCAATTTGCCAATCGTTAATCAAACTTAGGGCGTTTGATAATTTTGATAGGCATACCTTTCTGATGAATTTTGTTCTATCGTTTGCTCGCTCTGCTCGACATAGGTAGTCAAAATTCAAGACCAAATAGGAACGTAAACGAGCAAAAATGTCGTTATTGGTAATTGCAACTGTAGACCACTCTTTTATTTTCTTTTCCATTTTCTCGAGCCTAGTTTGTTTTATGCGTTTTCTAGAACTGCTAGCTTCATCGATTAGACCTATAATTTTCGAATGGAATGTCGAGGATATAGTTGGAAAATCATGTGAAAGGAAGAATTGAGACCAATCTTCAATCCTTTTAAGTGTTGAAAAGTAAGTTCCAATCGATGGAACGGTGAAGTGTCTCGACCTCATTGGTAGCTTTGCAACTGCATGATAGATGAAAGGATAATATTTTATGGTCCCCATTAAAGGGAGAAGGCAATATTAGTAAGTTGTTTGGATCAATATTTAGAGTAAAGACTAAGTCAAGAATGTTGCCCTTTCTAGTTGGTCTATCAATAAATTGTTTGTAACCTAGTAAGTCAAGCGTTTTCCTAAAATTTGTATGAGAGCTCACTTTACTTCGTTCGTGCCAGTTTGAATAAGGCATGTTAAAATCACCGGCTTTTCATCGTACTCGAATGGATCGTGGAGGAGGAGGTGTTGCCATTTACTATGATCAACACCTTACGTTCAGAGAAATCACGGATAATGATTTGATACTGGAAGATACACTTTGGTGTTCACTTGAATTAGCAACAGGTGAAATCTGTGTTGTTGGTGTGATTTACCGACCACCGTCAGCAGACGAAGCATACAATGCTAGTTCAATTGAGAAATCTCAGCTGGTTGTTTCCAGATATCAAAACAACGTCCTGATCATGGGTGACTTTATTCTCCCGAATCTACTAAAAAGCGAGATTCCACCGGTGAACACTCTTGATCATCTATTCTACAAAATGTACAACGAAATTCCTCTATTCAACCACATCTCAAGCAGCACTCGCTTCAGAGGCACAAACACACCGTCCATTCTCGATCTTGTTTTGACTAGCGAGGAAAATGTCATCGAGGATATCCGCTATGAAGCACCTCTTGGAAAGAGTGATCATGTATTCATTGTTTTCTACTATATATCTGAAGCGAAAAGAGCAAGTGATGCTCAGAAGTTGATAAAAAAATCGATACGGTTGCATTATCAATGTCTCTTCAAGAATTCACCGACTGGGCACCGATTAGCACTGATGTCCAACAATGCTGGTCATCGATACTTCAGAAAATCAACCGAAAAATAGATTTCCACTCAAAATATGTTCCAAAACAACTGAAAAATGATTCAAATTCGTGATCCGGAGTCGAACACGGAAATGGATAAAGGTGAGAAACTGTGCGTGGAGAAGCCACATACTGCATTCAACACCTGAATCTTGGGAATCTTACCGTTTGTTGAGAAACAAAGTTACTAAACTTGTTCAGGAGGATAAAGAAAAGTATCAAATAAATCTGTTGTGTATGAATTCGCGTCGATGTCTAGAAAATTCCTCTTTCGGTCCAGCAAGATCAAACGAACTGAAGACATTTGTTCCCACCCTACACCCGTGTTTCTTATCAAGTTTTTTTTCCAGTGATATGTTTTTGTTTGTTCTTCATATTGAAAATAACATTTAAACTAAATGTTAAATCTATGAGCGTTTTCTTTCCCGAACATTTTCCCTTTGTTTAACTGCACTTCGGCTTCCGCACATTTTGATTTGTCCGTTACCCGTGTTTACCGTTATTGCAAAACGGTAATTTTTGTGCTCTCAACTGAGTTGTTGGACTTCCGTTTATTGGACGCTTTGGGTTTGCATTGAAACCTGTATTCGATTACCGTTGAGGTTTGTTATATTTTACTTTTTAATCGTCTTTGTCAATATAGTACAGCGTTATTTGACGTATTGTTCTGATTTGGGATCGATTCGTAAACGCTCGTCACTCCCGGTAGGAGATTCTCGTGGCTCGTAGCAGGCGGCTAGTTTCCGTGACAGAAACTATTCCCCAGTGACGATTTGGTCGCTACAGTACTCAACGTTATACAGTACTCAACGTCGAATTCGCTGACGTCGATATGCCTGTTACCCGCAGTTTTGTCGCAAAGATCAAATCTTCTCAACAGTTGGTCGATAATGGAACGGAAGACACCGCAGGTGAGCGCATTCATTGTTCTGTTGTGGGCTCTCGAGGTAGCCTAAGGAGTTCAAAAAGAGAGTCAAATATCCTTGTTCGTAAGGCTAAAACGCGCCTTGAACTCATAAAACTGTCGCTCGAAACAATCGAAATGAAGCACAAACTGGAAGTGCTTGAGGCGGAACAGGAGGTTAAAATGGCTAAGATTGCTGCATCGACAAGTCGTCTTGCGCATCGTGAGCATCAAAAGGAAAAAGTAGCTCACTACCCTCGTTCGGAGGTAGAAGATTCTGTCTGTAATAAAAAGCCCGGTAGTGTACCGAGATCTGACCTTCCGAAGATAGAATTGATATCTTTTGATGGTTCAGCTAGCACCTACGAGAAATTTTGTCGTCAGTTCGAGACCTATGTGGAGTCTAGAACTCTTGATGACGGACAAAAGTTCCTATGTTTGCTAAATTATTGCCGAGGTATAGCAAAGGAATCTATTGAAGAGTGTGTCATGCTGCCACCTGAACGTGCGTATAAGCGGGCGAGATCAATCCTTAAGGACCGCTTCGGGCAATCGCATACAATAGCAAAGCCTGTTAGTCTCGTCAAGTGTCAAGAAATTGTTTCTGCTGGTGTAATGTTGAAGGATATTGTCCTTTGTGTTGTCGATGGTGATCAGGAAGCTGAGTTACCTGACACTGAATTAGCTCAGTCGAATTTTGTGACTGAATTTTCCGACACTAATTCGGATCAGATGGAGATTAAGCCTGGCCCACCTGACACCAAATCAGCCCACATGAAAAGTAGGCCTGGTTCACATGACACCGAATTAGCTCAGTCGGATTTTGTGACTGAATTTTCCGACACTAATTCGGATCAGATGGAGATTAGGCCTGGCCCACTTGACACCAAATCAGCCCACATGAAAAGTAGGCCTGGTTCACATGACACTGAATCAGCTTTAATTGGGGCAACGTATGGTCAGCACGACAATCCGTATGATTGGCGTAAACCTTTCGGTTGTATACCTGATAAACAATTTATGTTTCGGAACTCGGATACAATATTTTGTAATTTAGACTTGTTTAGATGGCGCAAAATGTCGCTGTTGGAGGATGCAATACATAAGGCTCGTTTGGGTAGTATATCATTCATGAGCTTATTGTAGGGCGCTGGCAGAACCGGAGGACGTGGTGGGTCTTTGTCTAGCAAACATTTTCCCTATAAAAAGCCACAGGTGTCCAGTGATGGTGATGCGACGTGGCGTGTGTGACTAGCCACTAAATAAAGTCACTTGCTTTATTCTACTGTACCTGGGTGTCGGGCCCGGGGGCTGGTGCTTAAGGTGGGAGGAGGGTTTTCGGATCTGCTGACCCCAGAAGTACCACCAAGCATTCAGTCTGCCGGTTGCATGCGAAGACGAACGTTGATTACACTGAAGGCAAATGTTTTAGGTGGGAGGCGGGTCTTCGGGTCTGCCAACTCTAGAGATACCACCAAACATTTGATCGTCGAGTCGCTGTCATGGGTTGCGCAGGTACACGGGTCGGGTAGCCAGGTAGAGGAGAGCCCCGCAGTTCATTGTTTGTGTCTCTACTTGCTTTTCAGATTTTGAGGAATTTTGGTGGGCGGTGTATGAATCCGAGTCGATGTCTAGAAAATTCCTTTTTCGGTCAAGCAAGATCAAACGAACTGAAGACATTTGTTCCCACCCTACACCCGTGTTTCTTATCAAGTTTTTTGTGTCATAATTTTCCAGTGATATTTTTTTGTTTGTTCTTCATATTGAAAATAACATTTAAACTAAATGTTAAATCTATAAGCGTATTCTTTCCTGAACATTTTCCCTTTGTTTAACTGCACTTCGGCTTCCGCACATTTTGATTTGTCCGTTACCCGTGTTTACCGTTATTGCAAAACGGTAATTTTTTGTGCTCTCAACTGAGTTGTTGGACTTCCGTTTATTGGACGCTTTGGGTTTGCATTAAAACCTGTATTAGATTACCGTTGAGGTTTGTTATATTTTACTTTTTAATCGTCTTTGTCAATATAGTACAGCGTTATTTGACGTATTGTTCTGATTTGGGATCGATTCCTAAACGCTCGTCACTCCCGGTAGGAGATTCTCGTGGCTCGTAGCAGGCAGCTAGTTTCCGTGAAAGAAACTATTCCCCAGTGACGGTTTGGTCGCTACATGATGGATGAAATTGAACGAAATCCGGAGCTCCTCTTCCAGATCGTGAACAGAAAGGCCAGGGTAAAGCCAGGTGTTTCCGCTTTACTTACTACGACTGGAACTACATCCACAGCTCTCGAAGCCGCTAACGAACTCGCTCAATTTTACTCTAGAGTGTTCTACCCTAACGAGCGCGTATCCTACGATATTACCTGCATTCAGATCGCAGAATACAATACACGAAATCGTTGTGAAACCCGAGAGTGTCCTGGTAAAGCTACGCGGGTTAAATACAAAAAAATCCCCGGGTGCTGATGAAATAACACCATTCGTCCCAAAGCAATGCGCCCATGCTCTATTCTCACCACTCTCTGACCTTTTCAAACTGTCCTAGAGTTGTAGCATGGTTGCTGATGACTAGAAAATTGGACTAATCACTCCGATATACAAAGGAGGGAACCGATCTGATGTGTCTAACTACAGACCAGTCACGTTGTTGCCGGTAGTCTCTAAAGTTCTTGAACGACTTGTGGCCGACGAACTTATCAAACACTTGGAACAAAATGAGCTTCTTTCCATCGCACAGCACGGATTCAGGACAAGACACACCTGTCTCACCAATCTTCTCATAAATCTTGATAATTGGACTCGAGCCGTGGACGATGGATGCCTTATCCATGCTTGTTACTTGGACATGTCGAAAGCTTTTGATCGTGTTAACCACAGCATACTGCTACAAAAATTGGAGCAGCTCGGGGTATGCGGCAGACTATTGGCCTGGATAAAGGATTACTTGACTGGCAGAGTTATAAGGGTTAGAGTTGATGGTGCACTATCCAGCTCAGTAGAAGTTACAAGTGGCGTACTTCAAGGCTCAGTCTCGGGGCCAATACTCTTTCTCGTGTACGCTAATGGTATACCTGAAATCGTACGCAGAAAAATCATTTTATTTGCGGATGACATCAAAGTCTGGACTAGCATACGCACCATAGAGGATTGCCAAATTCTCCAAAAAGATCTCGAATCACTTCATAATTGGTCCTTGCGGAACTGCTTACCATTAAACATCCAAAAATGTAAAATGTTGAACGTCGGTAAATCATTCGAATTCACATACTCTCTGGGATCTCAGCAACTTTCATGGGTTACTGAAGAGAAAGACCATACGAGAAGCGCATTGCAACACTGAACCTCTTTGACTTTTCGTACCGTCGTCTCAGGGGTGACTTGATCCTGCTTTTCAACATTCTGCATACAGTGGATCACCCACCTGAACACCTGTTTCATCGGCAAGAAGCACGTGGTAGCAGATCGCATGTATACAAGGTAATTATTCCACACTCCAGATCAAATTGTCGAAGGTTTTTCTTTGCTGTCAGAGTCTGTTTTCTATGGAACTCCCTGCCCCCACATATCATTTGCACAACAAGCCTGAACATGTTCAAGGCTGAACTTGACAAGTATATGTTGACCAAACCCAACCTTGCACCTGAATACACGTGCTGACTTTCCATGTGAATAAAACATTTGTGTTGTTTTTATGAATTCATTATATTTTTAATCTGTGGTTACTGTAAAGTATTTACTTTTTGGACCATTAAAACTTTGAATTACTTCGAATATAAGTTTATAGCGTGCATGATGTAAAGATGTTTCGATGAAATCTTGAGTTAATGTATTCAGATTATATGAAGTTGAGCCTGGTGGGTAGTAGATGCAGCCTATTAGAAGATCTAGTATAGGTAGTTCTATCCATAGTGAATCTTCAAGTTCTGTTAAATTCGAAGATGTTATACTATTAGCTTTAAATCTTGGATGCACATAAATAGGGCAACTACCACCTCGTTTCAGAGTGTGGTTTCTCCTAAATACCTGGTAGTTAGGTATCATGAGTTTAGAGTCAGAGTGGTCATCACGGGTCCAGGATTCAGTTATAAGAATAATATCTACAGGTTTAAAAGATAGGTAAGATTTTAGTATATGAATTTTAGGTATAATTGATCTAGCATTTATAACCAGAAAACGAACAATACAAAGATCGGAAGTTAAAGGATTTAGGGTGAGTGCATTAGAGAGTTTACTATGCTTAAAATTTAATTTATGTATTTATGTAGGTATATATCAGCTTTATGAAACCTCGCTTTTCGTTATTAGAGGTCTTTACAATCTGATCCCTCCTATTTGAAGCGGAAGAGTATTGTCTTATCCGGGAGAGAGGGTTGTCTGGCTTAACCTGCAGTTTGTCTAGAGTTGCTTCAACGATGTGGTCAGCCTTAGTTAGTAAAGCGTCCCGATCCCGCCTGGTATTTGAATTCTACCAGGATTAGCCTAGGGCGATTATCCATTTTTCATTTTTCAACACGGTGAATTCGCATTGTAGAAGTGGAAGGCCTCAGACCTACCATCCGGATAAGATCGCTGATACATCTGCGATCTAAATCTTTTCTAGACTTCGATTCCACAATGAATGGCTCTGCTCGATTTGAAACCAGTACATTCCGTATTCTAGTTTTTGGAGCAGGGGTGCCACGCAGTGTATCGAATTGCTTGCGCATGTCATTCAATTCCTGGATAATGTGATCCAGTGCGGGTGATCCGGCAACATTTTCATGTTGCTTCCGTTGGGCAGTAGCTTTATTTGTCTTCATACGCCTCTTCGGGATATCTGCTACAGTAACCACCCTGCTAGTAGAAGCTCGCATCTGAGAACGAGACAACTGGCCATTAAGGTCTGCAGCCTGTGTGAATGCATTTTTTTGGCGTTCTTGGTAGCACGCTTTTTAGATTTGACCACTTTAGAAGAGGTAGCCTGCTTGATATGACGTCGTAGCTGGCTAGATTTGTCAGCTATGCCAGTGTCAGCCATTTTATCAAAACTTTCACTAGCCCTCACAACAGATGCAAACGTTGGGGCAGGTACAGAATCTGACGAGCAAGTCATCGTCCGACTATTCCTTGGCTTTGAACAAGCGGCATCTGTGGCATGCCTGATGACAGCCGCTACAGTACCACTGCAACCAGCGGTACTTCGCATAAATCCCATAGTGAGATTTATGTATATCTGAGCAGTTAGGATGAGCCCAAAGCTTGCAAGCTGTGCACTCAATTCTTGTTGCCACCATTTGCCACATTTGACATTTAGGCATGAATTTCTAGTACACATATCTGACAGATAATAGTATGAGTAATGAAAAGTTACCAAAAGTACAAGCTGATTTTATCGCTAGCGTAATTAGTCAGCAAAAATATGGAGAATATAGTAAAATAGTGATTCTATTTTACTGCAAATTCAAGGAATAGTGAAAATTCGTAATATTTTATCGGAGCGTGGAAAATACTACCAAGTTGAACGTTGTAGCTGCGCGCGTGAGAAAAAAACTCTCCTGAGATTATTAAATTGATTATACTGGTTTTATTCGTGGTCTCTGTTTCGTGCTTCGAAATCAAGTCTCTCTTTACGTATGACATTCACTTAGTTTTGCTACCTTTATAATCAATTCATCCTAAATTAAACTGTGGCAGTAAACGAGGTCGACGTTAAAATTTGATTCTCCCGATATTTTGATATTCTTCTGAAAATCCGAGATATTTAAAGTTTATCACAAGAACTTTAATTCTATTTTTAATGTACTTGAACATACTACGACTCGTAAATCTGCAAAAGAATATCATGAAGCATCGACTGCAATGAAGCCTCAAGAGAATGCAGGCTCCGCTGCTCAATCTTGTGATTCTTGTCTTGTTTCTTCGAAGCAGGTCGCTAATAACGCTGAAGCTGTTCCATATGAAACATGCTCAATATGGATGCCTATTCGATGTTGTGGAATAAAGCCGGAGATGTATCGTAGGCTTCAGAAAAATTCATGCGATTTTATTTCCACGTTTTGTAAGCTCGCAGGTACACCGCTTCAATTTTACAGGGCTTCTGCTAAGAACTCTGAAGGTCTTAATGGGAGTTGTAAATAATGGCTCACACCCAAGAGAGGATAACCACTACACATGTTTCGCACCGCAAGTTTGCGTGCAATCGGAATATGTACGCACTTCTGCGGAGGTATGTTCCTCGCCTGTAATCCGTCAAACAGATAGAGTTAGTCTCGCCGGTGCAAAAAACGTGCATATACCCAAAGAGGTTAAGGAACTTCCACAGCTGGATAAAGCAATCAAGAAAAATGACCAGAGCTTTACCACTGATGAGTGTAGATGATCCTGCATCATTTGTCTCAATGCGACGGAGCAAACAGATGCTTCTACGATACACAGGGTTGAACATTAACGCGATTTTTAAAAAATATGCGCAGGCCCTAATTTTCGATTAAGGAAAAATGGTATAATGGTCCCAACAGCGTTTTGTCTATACCGCATGACAGCGCCAAGTAAACACCCCAGAGCGTTAAAGATTGTGTTAGACTCCTTTGAACATTTGACCTCATCAATAAAAGAGACTCACAGGTTGAAGGGTAGTAAATCTCGAATCCTGTGTGATCTCTCTCCGAAAAATCGTGTGGAAATGCTAAAAGCAACACAGAAGATTAGCGAGCGCATAGCCGCAGGTGAAACTAAATTGCGCATGGTGGATTTTCGGGTTGTGCGGACGATGCCAAGCGTTCTTTGGTAGCTTTTGAAGAAAGAAAGTCGGAGGGATCTGGATCTTTGAATTGATTTATTATAATGCGTTGAGTTTGAGAAACAAACTGGATGAACTCTTTGAGTGTATTATTGCGATCATTGAGATAATGGAAACCAGTCTTTCCCCAGAGCAGGATGATACCGGGCTGGCTCTACCTGGATATAAACTCATTCGCGCAGATCGAACAGACGCTAGGATCACTGATCAGGTTGTTTTATACTTCCAACAACATATTTCCATCGCAGCGTTAGCTCGTTTCGAGCAGACTGCCGATATGTGTGAGAGCTTATGGTGCCGTATAAGGACAACGCTTTATTTGCTACAGTAGGTGTCGTTTATCGTTTTCCTATAACTCAGGCAGATACATTGATATCACAGAACTGTCAGTATGGTTGAATTTCAAACTTCTTGATTATTGGCGATTTCAATGCTCCTAGTATTGATTTGAGTTCGCTAGAGGATGCCTCTGGGTCATTCAAGCAGGACTTATTGGACGTTTTGGTTGATATGGGCCTCGTGCATTATGTTTCCTATCTAGTCAGAGTAAGCCCTACTGGGTAACAGTCCATTTTGCACTTGGTATTCAATCCAACGCAGTCCGATATTACACAGTTTCGGACTGAAGCTCCATTAGGCTGTAGTGGTCAGGCCAGCTTAAGTTTTATTCGAAAATTCAACACTGGCTATGAACCAGATCCATTTTTTCCTGAAAGGATTTTTTGAATGCAGATGCTGATAGGTTATAGGAATGTGATGCTGATGTTGCTTCATCTCTCGATTGGTCGTTTGATCAATCATCTGATGTTGAAGATCGTTCGCTGGTGATCCGGAATAATATCTTGACAATTATTAGGATGGCTGTTCCGTTGTTGACATGTCGTCGTAAGGCGAAATGTTCCTCTTGGTTTCACAAGGAGTTTCAGAAACATTTGCGGTAACATCGAATGCTCCTCTCAATATTCGTAATCGGAAAAAACTCCACTGACTATAACAATTATAGGAGAGTTAGAAACATCTGAATGGCATGGAAATGCAGAAGAATTATGGTGTATGAGCAGCGAATGTTTTACGAGTCTACTTGTGCACCAAAACGTCTATTCGCATACATTGGTCCCCGCAGGAAGGCATATTCATATATCTATAACTTGATAGATACTATTTAGAGTTAGACATTACTGAGGATGGTTTGAAAGCTCGAGTCCTGGTTAAGCAACATGCCCCTGTGTACTGTCTGGAAGACATTGAATTCTCTCATGTTGGAACAGTCAGGCACACAATCCGCGCCAGGACCAGAAGTTATTGATCCGTTGATTTCACAACCACTGTCAGACGTGCTGTGAGATCCGATTGTCAGGTTGTTTAACAAAATCTGTAACGTTCGGGGTCTTTGCCACAAAATCGGGAACATGGTATAATTAAATCAATGTTTATGAGTAGGGACCGTAGTTGTCCAACCAATTACAGACCTGTCATATTGACTTTTTTGACGGATAAATCTCTAAAGAAGTTGCTCAAGAGGAAAATAGAGATCTTTCTTTTGTTGTGTGGGCGTTGGTGTCCTTCTGGACCGAAAAATTTGGTGTGCTTTGACCGATTCTGATCAAGCGATCGATTTCGTTTTCATTGACTTCAGTAAGGCGTTTGACAGAGTGCCATACCGCCGATTGCTCGTGAAGTTGGAGTGTCTGGGTACTCAAGGTTGTCTTGTAAAGTCGATCGAATCAATCAATTCAGAAAAAAGAGAAAAAAGAATATTGTTTCAGAAACTAAGAGAAACAGAAAATAACTAAATGGTGAAAGTCTGAAGGAAAATCATTTTTTCGAAATCGTGTGAAGCACACAATTATATCGTTTTAATATTTCATGTAAAAATATTTTTAATTGCAAGGTTGAATAAGAATACGAATTAATATTTTTTCCATATACTTCGGTGGAATTTCAAACAATTTTTGTCATGTTGCGTTGAAAAGCAAATTTGGAATTTATCAAGTTGAATAAATAGGAAGCAAGTGATCAATGTATTTTGTTGTTAGTTTTTCCACGTAAAAACTCATCTAATATGCAATATTTTGTTGATATAAAAAACGTTAATTCTCAGAATGCCATCTAAATTTATTTCAACTTATATCGGGTTTCTACAGATAATCAACAAACGTTGTAGCTAAATATTCCACCTAACAGTCTCCGTTTTCTTCTTTATTCTGATGAGAAATATTATTTTATACACAAAAACGATTGATCAGACCACTTTTTGAAACAACTAATTCGTGGTTCATTGCAAGTCAATGAACATGCTCGTTTCTGTGTTTCTGCAATCTCACTGCCAAAGCTTCACCATAAATGATTCATCACGTGAATAACACAATAACATTCGGCATTCAATTTTGCATATACATACAAAATTGAAAATGAGACAAAAAGTGTAGGTACAAAATGCTAAAGTACAAAGTAAGTCACTACAATACTCCCCCACCAGAGCGTTAGTTAGGCTTGAAAGAAGAGTAACATACGCTCGAAATTGTTATGTGGCCATGTAGTCAGCAAGACGTTTGGGCCAATGCACATGTCTACCAGTTCCAGTTTGAACAGGGGTAGAAAGCCCGAAGGATTGGGATGAACATGAGGGGAGGTAGGCGGTTGTGATTGCGGAGTAATGAAGCTTGATGGAGTTGGCGGTTTAACCCCACGAAAGCTGGTTTTTGTGCACGGAATATGCTGTGATTGAAGGATCTTCATTTATAGAGGACTCGCTCATGGTTGGGTGTTAAGTGAGTATTCCAGAAAATAAGCCAAAAATTGACAAATACGAAGATATCGTAAATGCAAAAAAATTACAGTTTGTCGAGGCTCACCAATTATGTGGTAGTCGGGCTCACCAATTATGTGGTAGTCGGGCTCACCAATTATGTGGTAGTCGTCGGGCTCACCAATTAATGTAGTGGACCAAAAATATATTCTAGCACTACACACAAAAATGGCAAAAATGGAAAGGACTCACTGAAAGACCAAGAGAGCAAATGTCCAAATAAAGATCCGTAACGTCCAACGATAGCGAAGTAATCCACACAGGAAAATCCAGAAGATGGAATCCAAGGTGCAGATAGCGCTAAAATGTTGGATATTCAGTTAATCACAGTTCCAGCACAAAGTGGCGCCCACAGCCTTCGCAACCACGGAAGGAGACAGAGTCCGAGTTCGAAAATGTATTGTCAATTAATGATTATTTACAGAATGCTATACAAAGGGTGAGTAACAACAACTCAGTTAACGAAACGGAAGATCAATAGTCTGAGTGAAGAAGAAGAAATCGATAGATCGATATGGCAATATCGATTATCGGAACAAAACGATAATTTCCAAGTTGATGAATGGAAATGATGCAAAGATGAGTATGTACACATGGCCAAAAATGAATAATCGTACAAGGCCAAAAAGTGTAGGTACAAAATGCTAAAGTACAAAGTAGGTCACTACAGTTCTTTGCGAGTCAATAAGCATGCTTGTTTCTCACCATAAATGTTGTATCACGTGAATAACACAATAACATTCGGCATTCAATTTTGTATATACATACAAAATTGAAATTGACATATGGGATATAGAAGTTAGACAACGCTATTTGGAAAAAGTGATGTGTCTTCAATCCGATGACAAATTATTTACAGGAAATAATATCGGCACCGGGACTCGAACCTGCGACCTCATGACTGCGAGGGTGTTGGTTGTAACTTCTACCCAGAACAATTATATCTCTATCTTAAAATTTTTGAAAAATGCCTGAATTTACGTTGCAATCTATATACCAAGATTTTAAATTGTTTAAAATAAATGTTTTCAGCTTAACGTGATAAGCGTTAGGCAGGAAATGTAAACTTAGATTTTCTAATTTAACTAAGCAGAACTGCCAGAGGCCTATTCCGAATCGCTGAATAACAGGTTGCTTGTTCCTGGTTTGATTACAACTGCAAACTGCGAAATAAATGTAGTAAGTCTCAGTTGCGGTAATGAGGTCAGATTAGTTGCGTGAGGTCAACTAGGTTCAGTCAGTAGTCAGCTTGCTGTGCATGGAAATAATAAAATTGTTTGAAACTTTGTCATGTGGCGATTGGACATCAACTGGAGAATATTTCACAGTTAAGCGTAGATATTCCGGTAAACGTTTTTCCTTACTTTCGTGTGGAATATTGTTACTTCCACTATGCGATTTGATTTCTCGAATTGTGCCTAGAATCTTGTCGGAAACGAATAGTCGAATTTATATCTATATTATCAGAAGATATTATTCTAAAACAGAAATTAGGTTGTGTCTAATTCTACGGAACCATCACGGTTCTAGCATGAGCATCTTACACCTTTCACTATATGATTGATTCGAGCTATTTCCGCTGATTGATTTGATAAAAGTACGTTATACGTTTTGCAAAACGATGCTATCGGTTTTGTTTATGCTGCTATTTACCATATTACAGTAATGAAAGGAAGGTATACTGGAAAAATTATAAAGTTCTAAATAACAGTGTTGCAGAGTAAAGAACTTATGAATCATAATTACACTGTGCTTCGCCTTCGAGATCACGTGATGTATATACTCGTTGAATGTAAGCGATGCAGAATATCTGAACCCTGGACCACGTGTGCAGTCAGGTATTGTACATCTTGAAGGAATGAACTTAAATTTATGTACAGAAAACGAGAGAGCATCCATTTTACCCCAGTTCGATAATGCATCCAAATCTTTGTTCAGCCTGGCAATGTTAGTTTGTGCGTTTAAAGATGGGAAAGAATTGACTACTTTCATGTCGTCTGCAAACAAGAATAGTTCACTAAGAGATATGACTGTATGTATATTGTTTATATATAGAAGAAAACGTTATTGACCTCAAACACGGCCTTGTAGCACACCACTTGCGATCGGCAGGGTGCGCGATCTGTGACCATTAACCTCAACTCAGCATGTGCGATCCGGATGGAAAGGGATGAGCCAAGAGAGAAGTTTCCCACCTATACCAAATGAACGCAGCTTTAATAGTGACGGTTTATGTGGTACTCTGTCGAATGCAGTTATAGGAATAATGTCTAGTGAGTTCCAGATGAGAACAGATTTCAGCATTTGGATTTTAGGTGCGTTTGATCTGGCATTAATAAGTAGGATAATACCACACAATCGAGCAAAATTAAAAGAAGTGAAGGTTAATTTAGTCAAAAATAGGAAAAATAATATTTTTTGTATTATTTTTGGGAAAAAACGCATGGTCATAAGAAGGCGTATGAATTAGGGTGCGTATTGGTTGTACCATAGGATTTTTCGAGTCATGTATTCAGAATAATAAAGCGGTTGTGTATAATGGCCAGTTGGGTAAGGGGAAGGTTTATGAAGCCAGTCGTAGTCCATGGGGTGCGGTTATACTGCATAAGGCGGTATGTTACTTGAGTTCGATAATTGAGACCGTGTGAACTCCTATTATTTTTATTGACCAACGTTAATTATTGTTTCGAATGCTTCCTAACTACTATGTTTCTAAATGAGCTAGGGTTAGAAAGAACAGCTTGACTATGGATAGTGATGCAACTCTAAGCATAATATATTCAATGTTTAACAATATTCAAGCGAATGTTTCACGTTTACGGTCTGCCTTAATTAAGTTTTATCCAGAATGACACGTTCAATGTGCTTGAACGAAAGTGTGCGGACTCTAGGAGGACGACCGAACTAAATGCTCTATCTCATGAAGAGAGGAGGGGAGTTTGATCGTATTGTGCGAGGCACGTGCACCCATGACTGCGACATTTCACTTGTCTCACTACATATCATGACACTTCTTTATCTCCTCTTGTTCACTGACATCGCATTTGTCTCATTAAATTGAATGACCTCCATTCGACATAAACTGGCAGCATTTATCTACCCCAAAGTACACACCAGTCTGGGTTACGCACCACACTGCCTAAGCACTGTGCAATTCTTCGACATACTTAGAATTTCATTGCATTTTTCGCTTCATGTAAAGTTTTAATTATGAAGAGATATGGAAAAAGTTTCGATTGACCGTCAACGATTTGATGCTACGTTTTTTAGTGGTGAAATTATTTTAATATTTAGAAATCTGTGTGTTAAATTAAAGCCAGTTTCTTCAGTTTAACTTATAAGGAAACAGTTGTTGGATGTTTGTTATCAATAGTGCATGAGAATGAAGTAACAATCTATCGACACAGGTATAAACATGCTTCTCCTTCGGATATCGGGCTATCTTTATTCTACATTGGGTTCAACTTTTAACTTTTCAACATTTTTAATATTCGCATGCATGAAAATGCTGCTAACACATTTTAAACATTTTTTAATTTGTTTGTGCTTTTAATGCACACACGTTTTAGAGCCAGTGATTTTCTCGTTTCGAATACATTATTCGTTACATAATTTTGCTTATTGTCTATAGTATTTTGCATTCCTTTCCGTTAGAAACATTTAGATATTTCTACGGATACTGTATAAAGATTGTATATTATACTTCAAACTACCAGTGCTCTGTCTTCAATGTTTTTGCTGTGAATTGTGATTGTGAGATTTATCATGTTTCGAGATAATAACAGAAAACCAAACATTTCCAGCTGAGCCATCTAAGTTATTCAAGTTAACATCAACTTGTTTCTTCAATCGTTCAATCAAAATTAAATCCGATTCATTAGAGTGTAATGAACTACATATATAAACGTGATTTTGTTATTGTGTAATTTAGCGTTGAAACTTAATAGTTCATTAACATTTCGTTTTACGTAACCTGATATATCGATATTTCACCATCGCGCTATTTTCGCAAAACAATTTGGATACTTTTGGTGGGTTTACAATAAAAATAATGCAACGGTTGCCTAATTCATTCAATTGAAGCGTACACGCTAATCTCTCGTGCTCAAACTGTCACTGGATTCAAGCGAGTGCGGAGGTGACGCTGTTGCACAAAATCGCATTCCGATTTGAAGAAAGTGTGCATCATGTACAGGCTAGCGAAGGAAACTAAACGCTTCACCACATATAGTGAGAAAGGGAGCTACGTGTAAATTATTGGTCCATCTCACAATGCATGATAAGCTACTCAACGCGCAATCTCATGCAGAAATATTTATGTGTGGTACGCTACATCATAGTTCAAAACTCTCCATAAATTTCAGGCAGCTTCACCAACGTAACGCTTTTCATGATGCACAATAACCTTTGGCAGCAACATTCCACTCGCATCAATGTATGACACGTATTTATCTTGTTACATGGAATCAAATCGCATTTGTCTCGTTGCACTTGTGATCGCACTATAAAATATAGTCATGTCCAATTTACTGCATTAGGTCAAGAAAGCCAAGCGATAAGAAATAAAATATATATTTTGAAATTTGTTTTGTTTCAGTGAAGCTTGCATTCATCGCCGGAGGTATGAGATGACGCCTGGAAGAGAGATTGGTATAGAATTTAGGTCGGCCCCAATGATAACTTTTCGATGTTCGGATGGAATAGTGGGTACCAGAAAATCAGAAAAACCAGCAACTTATTGGAATTGGAAAAATAAACATAGCAAATCACATCACGGTTCACGCGAAGCAACCTATCAGATGTCAAATAAACTATTTGTATGAATGGCAACCAATCAAAAGTCATTCTGTCAATACGCCAAATGCTTCACGGTGGTCGTACAACCTTATCTACTTGCAAGATCAATGCGCGTTGCCTTAGGCAACTAGTTTCTTTGGATCAAAATTCTATGCAATTACGTCTGACTACTTTCAGTTTGTAAGTAATCACATCGCAAACATTGTTATAAATATTATATTGAAATTAGAGGTTTTATATTATAGCCCACTCTTCACCTGAAATACAGCTATTCTCATCTTCTTAATCCAGGTTTCTATGGTGAGCTCAATTAATAACGAAATACATTTCTAAACCTGAATAAATCAATGTTTTGGATTATCAACTGGATTATATAACTGTGCATCAATGCCAACAAAGCCATGGTTCATTGAAACTTAAGAATTGTAGCACATTTACTTATACTCTTGTACAACCTTATACGTATTATAGCCCAATTGTAACTTCGGATATAGTTATTTCTTTATAATATAGGTTTTAATTGTGAGCAATTCGCCTGACAAAATCGAAACTTTGAAAATGGTTATCATTGTTTCCGTAATCAAGGTTCTTTGATAAGCAAATCTTTAAGAAAAGACAAAAAATTCGAAAGATGAAATATTAATTTTTGTGATAAGCTATTTATATATTTGTTTCGTTCCCACGTTCTGAAGGGTCAAGACATTATTAAAACATGAAACGCTTAGCACATATAACTATAAATATTCTATATCTTTAGGCATATTATATCCAACAAGTTTCTTAAAATAAATTTATCCAGGTCCAGGTATATTTTCTTGAAACCCTAGGACTTGTAGTAAACTGAACAATACTTATTTGTATGGAATAAATCGTTTCATAGCCCACTCTTCACTTCAAATATATTTATCATTATATTCATAATCATATTCCAAGGCTGCCACGGCCGGGGCGGTTTTGAGGATAAGCTTCCAATTCCAAACTCTAATGGCGCACGTGTCATATAGCCTCTGAAAACCAAATTCGGCTCCTAACCTGCATGCGTGGTTTCGTGTAACCCGGTGGAACTGCTTCTACTCACAGGAGAAATTCGAATATGCAAGACGAAGGAAATTTTATTTTTGCCTTTCGTGCGACAAGTGAATTTATATCGATTTAAAATTTCACATAAAAATATTTTAATTACAAAGTTAAACATGAATACGATTAATTATATTCGAATTACTTGGGTTGAATTTTAAACCTTGTAATGTCATGTTGCGTTGTTGACCAAGTTTTAATTCATCAGGGATTATCAATAGAAATCAGGTAAAAATGTCTGATGTTGATTATTTTTTCAAGTATTACACGTGTACTGATGAATTTCA
The DNA here is from genome assembly GCA_013407085.1 of Atriophallophorus winterbourni. Lineage (NCBI taxonomy): Eukaryota > Metazoa > Platyhelminthes > Trematoda > Plagiorchiida > Microphallidae > Atriophallophorus > Atriophallophorus winterbourni. The sequence goes on along the minus strand of JACCGJ010011145.1, from coordinate 16,702 downwards.
ACGAACTATTTCACAAAATGTTCAACAGGTATTTTTTTGGCAACACTCAATGTTTTCGCATATCGAGGATCATTATGTAAAGATTTGTCACCTCATCTCACATAATATAAATCTAAAAATAGTCGTTAGATATTTCACGAATATATATTTGTTGCAAGTTCTTTTATGTATTAAACATTGCCGATTAAATAACATTTACTTAATGTTCGCTGTGAACAACCACAAACAATTCAATTCAATTTAATGGTCCAAAAAGTACATAGCTTTACAAAAACCACAGAATAATATGCGAAATACAATTAACATAGGTAGTAGTTCAGGAATCACGTAAAAATACATAGGGCAAAATTGTTTATGTATGTATAGTTTACTTGGATGCATGGGTTCGAAGCCTTCATGATGCAGAATATATTGTTCCAATGTTTGGATTGGTCGACATGAAGTTGTCCAAGTTCGATTCAAATATATCGAAGTTGGATGAATGTGCAACGTTACGGGGTAGGGAGTTCCAAGTAAAACATACACGTACAGAATTAAAAAACCTTCGATAGTTATAGTTATGACTCGAGCTCGTTCGTGGTGGTAGTCGTGTGAATAGTTGATTCGCGGGATGGTTGGGGGTATGCTGTATATTGTACATAAGAATCAAGTCGCCTCTAAGACGGCGGTAGCGAGAGTCGAAGAGATTGAGGCTTGTAATTCGATCTTCGTATTGTTAATGCTTTAAACCACGTCGAGCTTGGTGGTCCGATGATATATTCTCTGCAAGAGGCTGATATCCTTCTGTAGCCAGGGTGATCAAGCCTGAGCCGCATACTCCATGGTTGGTCTTAAGTACGTATTTATTATTTGATGAACAGTTTGCTTCGTGAAACTACCGAACACGCGTTTTAACAGAAGCAGTACTCTTTTCATAGACAGCTGTGGCGTTTGTGACGGTTTCAACGTGCTGCTCACCCACAAACTCAAGTCCTTCCCCACGTCAGTTCTTTCAATAATATGAGAACCAAGAGTGTGGGAGAACTCAAAATGTCTTCCAACAGTCAATACATAGCATTTACTAAAATTAAAAGGTAGTTCATTTCAAACTGACCCGTCCTGTAAGGCATCGAGGTCCAGCTAAAGCTGGCTAACCGCCTCGCCTGGAAAAAGCTAAGTGGCGTGTAGTCAGGCTGGTAAGGACCTTGTCTGATAGGTTTAGTGTTATGCGAAAGTGCTGATGGTTGGGGCTACCGAGTGGGATGGAAACAAGCGTCGGTAATCCGTGGAAGGCGTGTGCTGTAGGTTGTTGGCGGATATAAGTAAATAATTGATGTACAAGTGGTTATTATCCCAAATGGCGTGGTTGCCATGAGAGTGTCATGCTGCACGTATCCACTGTTTTTTGGCCATACAAATGTTTCGTGAGAAACTTAGCGCTAGCATGGATACCAAGATGGGAAATATTGTGTATGTTAAGAATAATGCGCCGTCTAAATGCAGATGGGATAAGAAGTCGAAGGCCGCCTAGCGATAAGACGCAAATGTCATAGCCCCAGCCATCGGGCAAAGAAAGAAGTATGATATCGAGTCCCTGAGCTGTTTCATGCCGGCATCAGTAGCTTCCGATTTCGCTGAGGTCGAGGGAGAGTGGCAACTCTATCACACTCGTTGTAGATAATGAGTCAGTGATAGGAATTGGAGCACGTGAGATATACTGTATGTCAATCGTGAACTAAATGAAAAATTTTTGGTGCGTAGTCTCTCTAGGAGAATACTTACCCGAATATCTGTTCATCGATGAACGAGAGGCTCATAAACAGTGGATACGGTGAACTGTCTTTCCTGATAATGTGTTCAAACCATCTGTGAGTCTTGCCCCATAGGTTTTACCTGTCTGACCCTCAACCATCCTAGTCACAAGGCGATGGACCCTTTAGAAACATGCAATATCCTTCTTTAGGTACGCTGCCCAGGATTGAACGCAGTATTATAAGGAAGGCTGCACGACTACTTTTTATAAGAGCATGAAATGAAAAATAATTAAATTCAACCTGGATAATTTTAACGATGAACATTTTGGTTTCTCTTTTCATTAAGATTTTGTTGAATTTGTACACTACGCCTTGTTACTGAAACTGATCATCAAATTAAAAAATTAAGAGATGAAGATTAAGAGAATGGAAATAAAACATTTTATCAGCAATCAGAATAATTATTCATAAGGTTCTTCAACCTCGATAGCATAAAACTCTAAAGCTGAATGACTAAAACAAAATTATCGTCAACCTGTATATTTTTATTAAAGAACTTTTTTTGTTTTCTCTCTATATTAATATCACGTTAAATTTGTTTTCAAAATTTATCATATCAGTAAGAAATTGTCATTATGATCAAGAAGATTGACATGAAGCAAATTCATCAGCAATCACATTAAAATTATGCATTTTCTCACTATGGTTCAATTAAGGAACAATTTATGACATGAAATTTTGTGGTTAATAATCTTCCAGGATAACGCTGTTTAAAGGTTGACTGTTATTCGTCTTGATTTCTGCATGTTGATATTTCGAAATGTTTCGGTATGAATGAAGAGCCATGACAATTTTCACCAAAAAACTTGCTGCGCGTGTGAGAAAAACTCTCCTGAGATTATTAAATTCATTATACTGGTTTTATTCATGGTCACGTTTTCGTGCTTTGAAATCAAGTCTCTCTTCACGTATGACATTTACTCAGTTTTGCTACTTTTATAATCAATTCATCCTAAATTTAACTGTGGTAGTAAACGAGGTCAACGTTAAAATTTGATTCTTACGATATTTTGATATTCTTGTGGGAATCCGAGATATTTAAAGTTTATCACAAGAACTTTTATTCTATTTTTAATGTACTTGAACATACTACGACTCGTAAATCTGCAAAAGTATATCATGAAGCATCGGCTGCAATGAAGCCTCAAGAGAATGCAGGCTCCGCTGCTCAATCTTGTGATTCTTGTCTTGTTTCTTCGAAGCAGGTCGCTAATAACGCTGAAGCTGTTCCATATGAAACATGCTCAATATGGATGCCTATTCGATGTTGTGGAATAAAGCCGGAGATGTATCGTAGGCTTCAGAAAAATTCATGCGATATTATTTCCACGTTATGTAAGATAAGCCTTCCACCGACTCGTTTTAAGCTCGCAGGTACTCCGCTTCAAGTTTACACGGCTTCTGCTAAGAACTCTGAAGGTCTTAATGAGGGTTGTAAATAATGGCTCACCCTCCAAAGAGGATACCCACTACACATCTTTTGCACCGCAAGTTTGCGTGCAATCGGAATATGTACGCAATTTTGGGGAGGTATTTTCCTCCCCTGTAATCCTCAAACAGATAGAGTTAGTCTTGCCGGTGCAAAAAACGTGCATCAACCCAAAGAGGTCAAGGAACTACCACAGCCTGATAAAGCAATCAAGAAAAATGACCAGAGCTTTACCACTGATGAGAGTAGATGATCCTGCATCATTTGTCTCAATGCACCGGAGCAAACAGTTGCTCTTACGATACACAGGGTTGAACATTAACGCGATTTTTTAAAATATGCGCAGGCCCTAATTTTCGACTAAGGAAAAATGGTATAATGATCCCAACAGCGTTTCGTCTATACCGCATGACAGCGCCAAGTGAACACCCCAGAGCGGTAAAGATTGTGTTACACTCCCTTGAACAATTGACCTCATTGCTGAAGGATACTCACAAGTTGAAGGGTAGTAAATCTCGAATCCTGTGTGATCTCTCTACGGAAGATCGTGTGGAAATGCGAAAAGCAACTCAGGTGATTAGCGAGCGCATAGCCGCAGGTGAAACTAACTTGCGCATGGTGGATTTTCGGGTTGTGAGGATGAGGCCAAACGTTCGTTGGGAGCTCCTGAAGAAAGGAATTCGGGAGGATCTGGATCTTTAAAAGTGATTTATTATAATGCGTTGAGTTTGAGAAACAAACTGGATGAATTCTTTGAGTGGATTATTGCGATCATTGCGATAATGGAAACCAGGCTCTCCCCTGAGCAGGATGATATCTGGCTGGCCCTACCTGGATATAAACTCATTCGCGCAGATCGAACAGACGCTAGGATCACTGGTCGGGTTGTTTAATACTTCCAACATTATATTTCCTTCGTAGCGCTTGCTCATTTTGAGCAGACTGCCGATATGTGTGAGAGCTTATGGTGCCGTATAAGGACAACGCTTTATTTGCTACAGTAGGTGTCGTTTATCGTTTTCCTATAACTCAGGCAGATACATTGATATCACAGAACTGTCAGTATGGTTGAATCTCAAACTTCTTGATTATTACCGATTTCAATGCTCCTAGTAATAATTTGACATCGCTAGAGGATGCTTCTGGGTCATTCAAGCAGGTCTTATTGGACGCTGTGGTTGATGTGGGCCTCGTGCATTATGTTTCCTATCTAATCAGAGTAAGCCCTACTGGGTGACAGTCCATTTTGCACTTGCTATTCAATCCAACGCAGTCCGATATTACTCAGCTTCGGACTGAAGCTCCATTAGGCTGTAGTGGTCAAGCCAACTTCAGTTTTATTTGAAAATTCAACACTGGCTAGGAACCAGATCCATTTCCCTGAAGGGATTTTTGAAATGCAGATGCTGATAGGTTATAGGAATGTGATGCTGATGTTGCTTCATCTCTCGATTGGTCAGTCGATCAATCATCTGATGTTGAAGATCGTTGGCTGGTGATCCGGAATAATACCTGGACAATTATTAGGCTTGCTGTTCCGTTGTTGACATGTCGTCGTGAGGCGAAATGTTCCACTTGGTTTCACAAGTAGTTTCAGAAACCTTTGCGGCAACATCAAAAGCTCCTCTCAATATTCGTCAGCAGGAAGAACTCCACTGACTATAACAATTATAGGCAAGCTAGGAACATCTGAACGGCATGGAAATGCAGAAGAATTATGTTGTACGAGCAGCGAATGTTTTACGAGTCTACTTGTGCACCAAAACGTCTATTCGCATACATTGGTCCCTGCAGAAAGGCATATCCATATATCTATAATTTGATAGATACTATTAAGGGTTAGACATTACTGCGGATGGTTTGAAAGCTCGAGTCCTAGTTAAGCAACATGCCCCTGTGTACTGTTTGGGAGACATTGAATACTCTCATGTTGGAACAGTTAGGCACACAATCCGCGCCAGGACCAGACGGTATTAATCCGTTGGTTTTACAATTACTGTCAGACGTGTTGTGAGATCCGATTGTCAGGTTGTTTAACAAAATCTGTTACGTACGGTGTCTTTGCCACAAAATTGGAAACATGGTATAATTAAATCAATGTTTATGAGTAGGGTCTCTAGTTGTCCAACCAATTACAGACCCGTCATATTGACTTTTTAACGGATAAATCTCTAAAGAAGTCGCTCAAGAGGAAAATAGAGATCTTTCTTTTGTTGTGTGGGCGTTGGTGTCTAAAACAACATCGATTCACCAAAAATTTCTCATGCGCAAGTAATCTCCTTCTGGACCGAGAAATTTGATGTGCTTTGACTGATTCTGATCAAGCGATCGATGTCGTTTTTATTGACTTCAGTAAGGCGTTTGACAGAGTGCCATACCGCCGATTTCTCGTGAAGTTGGAGTGTCTGGGTACTCAAGGTTGTCTTGTAAAGTCGATCGAGTCAATCAATTCAGAAAAAAGAAAAAGAAAAAAAGAATATTGTTTTAGAAACTAAGAGAAACATAAAATAACTGAATGGTGAAAGTCTAAGAAAAATCATTTTTTCGAAATCGTGTGAAGCACACAATTATATCGTTTTAATATTTCATGTAAAAATATTTTCAATTCCAAGGTTGAATAAGAATACGAATTAATATTTTTTCCATATACTTCGGTGGAATTTCAAACAATTTTTTGTCACGTTGCTTTGAAAAGCGAATCTGGAATTTATCAGGTTGAATAAATAGTAAGCAAGTGATCAATTTATTTTGTTGTTAGTTCTTTTTCACGTAAAAATCTCGTCTAATATCCAATATTCAGTTGATATAAAAACGGTAATTCTCAGAATGTCATCTAAATTTATTTCAACTTATATCAGGTTTCTGCAGATAATTAACAAACGTTGTAGCTGAATATTGCACCTAACAGTGTCCGTTTTCTTCTTTATTCTAATGAGAAATATTATTATATACACGAAAACGATTGATCAGACCACTTTTTGAAACAACTAATTCGTGGTTCATTGCAAGTCAATGAACATGCTCGTTTCTGTGTTTCTGCAATCTCACTGCCAAAGCTTCACCATAAATGATTCATCACGTGAATAACACAATAACATTCGGCATTCAATTTTGCATATACATACAAAATTGAAAATGAGATAAGGGATATAGAAGTTAGACAACACTATTTGGTAGGAGTGATGTTATTTTAATCCGATGACAAATTAATCACAGAAAATAATTTCGCCACCGGGACTCGAACCTGCGACCTCAGGACTTCAAGGGTGGTGGTTTTAACTTCTACCCAGAACACATTATATCTGTATTGTAACACCGCTTGTTTTGCCACATCAAAACATTGACCTTGACAATAATTAACTTCCGTTCGTTCGTGCGTGCATCGTGATCGCTCTGTACACGTTTTGGCTACCGCTATATATCTTCCAGTTAACCTGCCTTTTCTCCAACGTTCTTGGGGATATTATTGTAGTAACCTGGTCTACTACAAATTGGTGAGCCCGACATACACGCATTCTTCGTGTATCTTTTCCGGTACGTCAAAATTTTTCCGCTTCACATCGGAGTTTTCAGGTAAAATTTTTTTTACCTCGTTCAATCGTGCATTTTATTTGCATCAATTGCTCCTGTCTATCATGAGTAATTCTAAACGCGTTATTTTGGTTTCGACGGTCATCACAATACCCAGTTTTATTTCCCAGGACCCTGAGTATTGGTTTTATTTTTTAGAAACTGAATTTAGTTCTAAGAATATCATTGATGACTACGCCATGTTTTCACAATTAACGCAGAAACTCCCCGCGGATGTGTTATTACAGGTACGCGACGCAGTCCTGACTGCACCCATAGGTGACCGTTACCGTATCGTCAAACAAGCCGTAATTTCTCGCACGGTTCCGTCTGAACGATCTAGGCTGCAGCAGGTGTTCGGCAACTTAGAAATTGCCAACAAAAAGCCATCTACCATACTTATGGAGATGCGCCGCCTGCTAGGGTCATCGCACATGGACGAGTCCTTACTAAGGGAACTATGGCTCCAGCGCTTACCTGAGTGCGTGCAACCCATCTTGGTTGCTGCGAAAAGCACTCCGGTATCTGAGCTTGCGGAAATGGCGGACAACATCGCTGAATGTATCCGTCCCTATCCAGATGCCCATGTTTCCACAGTAACCGCAGGACAATCACGCACACAGGGTACTCCAACGGAAGTCAGCATTGCGGATCTGCTGGCTGAGGTTGCGGCTTTACGCAATGAGGTTCGAAACCTCGCACTCAACAATAAGTCAGTATCTCGCACCCTATCCCGCCGAAACTCGAGTAGTCACACTCGGTCACCCGTTTGCTGGATACATCGGAAATACGGCGACGATGCGCGGCGTTGCATCAAACCTTGCGTCCATCGCACATCGGGCCGACAGCTAACGACGACTACTGTCGTCGGCCCGAAGAAATTACGTCGTTTTCTCCACATCAAGGAGAAATCCACGGGTCTACGTGACGGACCAAAATCCAGTAAAGACGTTCGCACAAGCGCTAAAGCGCGCGGTAATTGTCAACGCTCAAAAATCCACCGACACACAAAAAGCCCATTAAGAGCTTTCGTCGAACCGGATAAGCGTTTATCGCACATGCACGTAGACCTCGTTGACCCGCTACCACCTTCAAGTGGCTATACATCTGTCGCCCCTGCTAGGCAATCACCATTTGCCTATGGAGATAACGTGACGCGCTTGCGACACGGTAGGAGTCGTTTCCACCCACCGTCTCCGCGACTTCAAGCCAAACAGTCCCACATGCCGAAGGAGTTGGCACATTGCCAGTATGTCTTTCTCCGGAACGACATGGTGAAGCAAACTCTTCACCCTCCTTATGCTGGACCATTTAAGATAATTCGGCGGTCCCGAAAAACAGTTGTGATTGACCGCGCCGGTCGACACGACACGGTCTCGATTGACAGAGTCAAACCAGCGTTCATGGACAATGCAGTTGACTTAGCTAATCCGCCAGACCCAAACCCAACACCACCGGTGATAACCCGTACTTTAATCTCGGCTATCTCAACGCCTGCCACCACAACAGCTAGGCGAGCGAAACGGCAACCCGTAAGGTTCGCCGACTAGGTAGCACATTTTAAAGTGTTGTCACTTGGTATATGCCCGTGCATGCTTTACTTACCTCATCACTATAGCTCGGTCGTGGCCATAAAACCATGCACCAGAGAGTTTTTTTTCTTTTTACTTCTCAGGTACACATGCACCCTCAGCTGTGGAAATCATGGCACGCGCCACTCCCGGATCACTGACGCTTGTCACCATCCTATCCGGTAGCCCGAAATACACGCATTCTTCGTGTATCCCTTCCGCTACACATGCACCTCCCGCAGTAAAAAAACGTGGCACGCGCCACCCCCGGATCGTCGACGCCTGTCGCCATCCCCCCAGCAGACCCGAGCACACGCCGCCCAACGCGGGCGATCTCCCAAGACGGTCGTCATTGACCGTGTCGGCAAGCATGACACTGTCTCAATCGACAGAGTCAAACCGGCTTTCATGGACGAGGAAGTTATCCCGAATGACCCAACGCCAACCCCGGCACCACTGGTCATTACCCCTCCTGTCCCTACAGCTAACCCAGAGCCGGCCACTTCAGGAACTAAACGTGCCAAACGGCAACCCGTTCGATTCGCAGATTTTGTTGTAGATAGTTAATACTTTCATATCTTTTGGCATACATGCGTGCATTATTTCGTACCTCATTCTAATCACTCGGTCGTGGCCCTAAATCCATGCACCAGGGAGTTTTCTTTTTATTTCTTCCCTCAGGTACGCACCCACCCACCGCTGATGCCACCGAATCGCGCACCCTTCCTGGTCCACCTACGCTTGCCCCCAACTCACCCGGTAGCCCTAACCACCAACACGAGCACAATTGTTCCAACACGTCTGTCACGTCACACAAGGTCCTTACCAGCCCAGATTGACGCGCCAACCGATTCTCCTGGCGCGGCCGTTTACCATCCTTCTTCGGGACACAGGAAATTCTGAGCAGGGACTGTGTTTTCGAAGCTTCTGGTTCTTGTTGTCAAGCCTACGAATGCGCCTGCTTCTGCTCAAATTGGGTTCATACTAAGACCACGCCAAACGGGAAAATCCCGCTAGCAGCTGTTCACTCCATGTGAGGCGGCTCGGCAGTACGTTCCCTCACATGTGAGACGCTACTTGGCTTAGTCCTGATCGGTTCACCGTACATCCTACTCTCGAACCACCGATGATCGACCCACGCAGACCGAGCGCCCTGGCTGACTTCTATGTGACTGGTTGCTGAGAGACTACGTTCCTGCCCGGGGTAACCTGACACCCGCCTGCGCCACGCTACTGGCAACTCCCGATCAGAAGTCTTCGTTGACCAGACTTCTTGGAGGGGGGCTGTGTAACACCGCTTGTTTTGCCACATCAAAACATTGACCTTGACAATAATTAACTTCCGTTCGTTCGTGCGTGCATCGTGATCGCTCTGTACACGTTTTGGCTACCGCTATATATCTTCCAGTTAACCTGCCTTTTCTCCAACGTTCTTGGGGATATTATTGTAGTAACCTGGTCTACTACAGTATCTTAAAATTATTGAAAAATGCCTGAATTTACGTTGCAATCTATGTATCAAGATTTTTAATTGTTGAAAATAAATATTTTCAGCTAAACGTGATAAGAGTTTGGCAGAAAATATAAACTTCGATTTTCTAATTTAACTAAGAAGAACTGCCAAAGGCTTATTCCGAATCGCAGAATAACAGGTTGCTTGTTCCTGGATTGATTACAACTGCAAACTGCAAAATAAATGTAGTATTTTTAAGAATAAATATGCTAAGGTTATGAGTTACATTCGTGAAGATCTTGAATGTAGTGTTGATTTTTAAAAAGTATTATTTGTCGGAAAATAAGATGGATATTCTCATTTGAATTTGCTCGAGACAAGATAATGATTTTGAGTGTTTTTACTTAGACACAACGAGCTCTGAGTCCAGCAACAGTATCGACTTAAAAGCTGGTCGTCTTTAGTTCAGTTCAGTTTATATTGCACATGAATGTATGTGTCAAACGTGCCAATCTAGATTTTATAATTCTAAACACTTAATTTTCTTTGACGATCAACTGCGTAACCTCTAATCCGGTGTACAGTTGCTCAATTTCTTGGATTGAACGAAAACCGGTGTTTTCAATATTGTATGTGATGAAACCAACGTTAAGGCTGACTGAAAAGTGAATGCATCGAAAAACGCAACTAGAGACAATATGCAATATGTGATTAAATTGATTGATCAAACTTCTAAGGTCTAAGGCGTGAGTAAACATGACAAATATGGATGCATATAAGAATGTTGGGTTCTAGCTGTATATGCTTCACCAGGATCCCCATACCTATGAGCACGTTCATAGAAACATAGCCAGTCTCAACTCCTTTTAAATGTGCGGTTCAAATAAGGTCTATCTATAACATTTCTTATCAATTTAGCTCGTCTGGATCGTTTATAGTATTTTGCATTCTTTTCCGTTAGAAGCACTCAGATATTTCTACGGATACTTTACAGAGAACGTACAATATACTTTATACTACCAGTGTTCCGTCTTCTACATTCTTCGCATGAAGTGAGATTGTGAGATGTTTCATGTACGTGACAATAACACACGACCAGATATCTGCAGCTGAACTATCTCCGTTTTTCGAGTTAATACCATCTTATTTCGTAGAATGGAAATTAAATCTTATTTATTAGTGTGTGATGCGTCGATTCTATTATGGTAATTTTGTAACTGTGTGGTTCAGCATTGGAACTGGTTAGTTTTCTAATATTTCGTAATTTCCCGATCGCTATTTATTTTAAAATTATGATGATACATTTGAACGGTTTACGTGAAGTTAATGCAATTCTAGCCTAATTCATGCAACTCAAGCATGCACTCTGATATCTTAGGCTGAGACTGTCTCTTGATTCAAGCAATTTTGATGTTTTTTCGTCATACTTCAGCACGTCGAACCATCTAACCTCGATGAACACTGAGAATATTCGAAGAATTAACTCGATGGAGACAATTTGAATGTTGATAGCCGATTGATAACGAAATCCGGAATTGTTCAGTGGCGAACAAATGCGAACTTGATTATTTATTCAACATTTTCGACATTTAAAAGTAAAATTTATCATGGGAGCTAGTTTGATTTTTTCTTTGACACGAAAATCAAGATCAGTGTGATTCCATTCCTGTCGGTCAATCAGAACAAATTTGTACAAACTTGACGTTACCTGAACAACGTTATTGTCAAAGATTCACATGCGTCTTTATATTTGTTGGTGTGAGGTATGCAATATTAGAAATAGATATCAACATATAATTTTGTATATATGTTAAACCTTGCGACAGCTACATTAGATTAACTACTGATCTATCCAATTTGAGTCAAGCAGTGAAGCAGGCTAGTCCTTATTGTAGCCAGAAAAATCGTGCGAGACTAGCGGTTGTCAGACCATTATAGCTCTCTCCGCACGTAACCTCAATCGAGAAAAAATATCTATCTATATCTATGTATTCTATCTTGTCTCTTAAAAATATGGTTTATCGATCAACGCGATCTGTACCTTGTCTGTATTTCGCCTTCACCGATAAAATTAAAATATTTTATGCTCGCAAGTTTGCTCCTATCGGTAATTCTGACCACTATGTTATTAAAATTATGCCTAACATTTATCGAAGTACTTGATGTAAATACCTGACCCATCAGTTTTACAGAAAGGTGACTATCAGAGCCAACGAGCATGACTAAATTTTAGGTCTTAGACACATGATTGATACCACTAATTTCCAAATATTACATGATTAGGATGTCTTCTATAATGTGACGTGCCATGCTATCTCAGTTTTCGTTTTGACATTTGTTTTCCTTTCAACAAAACCGTCAACACAAATTAGGAGAAAACCTTCATAAACATCAGTGGAGTGCGGTTCTATCGATTCTATCCGATGCACGTTTAACGGATTTATGTACCTCGATTGGATAAATGAACGCAACCATCCTCGTCATCCGTTAATCCTTTGCGAGGAAACCAAAGTAAAATTCCCAAATTCCTACGAGTATTATTTTGAATCTATTGGGATCTAAATCGCCGGTCAGGAACCTGATAAAAAGCAAACAGAATGATGTATGTCAGATCTGGTATACATGAACCTGGGTTCAAATAAAAGAGAAATGTGAGACCATTGTTAGCAAAATCCAGAGTGATATTGAGTAAAATATGTTAACTCTACATGAATAAAGCCTGAATGTTTTGCAAAGGTCAATTTGACAGCCCTCAAGGCGGGGTCTTTCATTCCATTCGATTCGATTGACGTCCAGCATACGTTAGCCTTCCAATTGAACGGAGTGAACGCAACGATCAAATTCATCCGTGCAACCATCGGGATTGAATAGAATTGAAATTTCATGATTCCGATGAGAATGAACGTGATTCCATGAGCATCGTCATCGTTGAGAATACACCTGATCAAGAGAAACAGAAGAGCGTATGTCACATGTCAAATACATGAAAAACTTGGTTGAATTCAAGAAGCGATATGCAATCGTTGTAGGCAAAAAAGATTGTGACACTCCAGAAATCGAGAATATATAGATGAATAAAGACAGGAAGACTTTCCTGTTTAATTACACAGCAGTTAGATGTCATATATCCATTTCGATTCTATTCGATGCACGTTTAACAGATTAAGGTACCTCAATTGGATGGATAAACGCAACCATCCTCGTCATCCGTTAAACCTTTGTGAGGAAATCAAAGTAAAATTCCCACATCCCCACGAGTATTATGTTGAATCTATTGGGATCTAAATCGCCGGTCAGAAACCTGATAAAATCAAACAGATACAAGTATGTCAGATCTGGTATACATGAACCTGGGTTCAAACAATGGAGAAATGTGAGACCATTGTTAGCAAAATCCAGGGTGATATTGAGTAAAATATGTTAACTTTACATGAATGGAGCCTGAATGTTTTGTAAAGGTCAATTGGACAGCATTTAAGGCAGGGTCTTTTATTCCATTTGATTCGATTAACGTCCAGCATACGTTGGCCATTCCATTGAATGGAGTACACGCAACGATCAAATTCTTCCGTGCAACCGTCGTGATTGGACCGAATTGAAATCTCGTGATTCCGATGGGAATGAACGTGATTTCATGAGCATCGTCTTCGTTGAGAATACACCTGATCGAGAGAAACAGAACAGCGTATGTCACATGTCAAATACATGAAACTTGGTTGAATTCCAGAAGCGATATGCAATCGTTGTAGGCAGAAAAAACATAGGGACACTCCTGAAATCAGGAATAAAGAATGAAGAACAGACAGAAAGTCTTCCCTTTTCAATTTCACAGCGGTTTGATGTCATATATCCATTTCGATTCTATCCGATGCACCTTTATTGGATTTAGGTACCTCGATTGAATGTATAAACGCAACCATCCTCGTCATCCGTTATACCTTTGCGAGGAAACTGAAGTAAAATTCCCACATCCCCACGAGTATTATGTTGAATCTATTGGGATCTAAATCGCCGGTCAGAAACCTGATAAAATCAAACAGATACAAGTATGTCAGATCTGTTATACATGAACCCGGGTCCAAATAATGGAGAAATGTATGACCATTGGTAGCAAAATCCAGGGTGATATTGAGTAAAATATGTTAACTCTACATGAATGAAGCTAGAATGTTTTGCAAAAGTCAATTTCACAGCTTTTAATGCAGGGTTTTTTATTCCATTCGATTCGATTAACGTCTAGCATACGTTAGCCTTCCAATTGAATGGAGTGAACGCAACGACCAAATTCTTCCGTGAAACCATCGAGATTGAACAGAATTGAAATTTCATGATTCCGATGAAAATGGTCGTGATTTCATAAGCATCGTCATCGTTGAGAATACACCTGATCAAGAGAAACAGAACAGCGTATGTCACATGTCAAATACATGAAACTTGGTTGAATTCAAGAAGCGATATGCAATCGTTGTAGGCAAAAAAGATTGTGACACTCCAGAAATCAGAAAAAGGTACATGAATGTAGACAGAAAGACTTAGCTTTTTACTTTTACAGCAGTTGGATGTCATATCCATTTCGATTCTATCCGAAGCACGTTTAACAGATTTAGGTACCTCGATTGGATGGATAAACGCAACCATCCTCGTAATCCGTGAAACCTTTGCGAGGAAACCAAAGTAAAATTCCCACATTCCCACGAGTATTATGTTGAATCTATTGGGATCTAAATCGCCGGTAGAAACCTGATAAAAAGCAAACAGAAACAAGTATGTCAGATCTGGTATACATAAACCTGGGTTCAAATAAAGGAGAAATGTGAGACCATTGTTAACAAAATCCAGAGTGATATTGAGTAAAATATGTTAACTCTACATGAATGGAGCCTGAATGTTTTGTAAAGGTCAATTTGACAGCCCTCAAGGCAGGGTCTTTTATTTCATTCGATTCGATTGACGTCCAGCATACGTTGGCCATTCAATTGAATGGAATGCACTATACTTTAACAGCAAATCAACGCCAATAAACTGTTTTACGTTTTTGATGATGTGAGCATGAACTCACAGTTGAATGTTTCAAGCTAAAACGCGCGAGTTTGAAGATGCAGCAGACTGGAATGACGCAACTTCTAAAGTTTAAACGATCCGGTGTGAGCAATATCGCCATTCGTGAATTCTCATGCAATTCGAAATTAATCTTGGCCAGTGTTACAAACAAGTATTCTGAGAATTATCAAAGAATTGTATGTATTTCAACCAACACCATGAATGCTAAAATCATATCCAATAGTAAGACAAATATAAAGTCTTCATGTTACCTGAATAGGCAATAATACCTTAGGAATGCACTATACTTTAACATCAAATCAATGCAAATAAACCATTTGACGTTTTGATGATGTAAGCAAGAACTCACAGTTGAATGTTTCAAGCTAAAACGCGCGAGTTTAAAGATGCGGCCGACCGGAATGACGCAACTTCTAACGTTTAAACGAGTCCGGTATGAGCAATATCGCCATTCGTGAATTCTCATGCAATTCGAAATTAATCTTGGCCAGTGTTGCAAACAAGTATTCTGAAAATCATCAAAGAAATGTATGTATTTCAACCAACACCATGAATGATAAAATCATATCCAATAGTAAGACAAATAAAATGTCTTCATGTTACCTGAATAAGCAATAATACCTCAGGAATGCACTATACTTTAACATCAAATCAATGCAAATAAACCATTTGACGTTTTGATGATGTAAGCAAGAACTCACAGTTGAATGTTTCAAGCTAAAACGCGCGAGTTTAAAGTTGCGGCCGACCGGAATGACGCAACTTCTAACGTTTAAACGAGTCCGGTATGAGCAATATCGCCATTCGTGAATTCTCATGCAATTCGAAATTAATCTTGGCCAGTGTTGCAAACAAGTATTCTGAAAATCATCAAAGAAATGTATGTATTTCAACCAACACCATGAATGCTAAAATCATATCCAATAGTAAGACAAATATAAAGTCTTCATGTTACCTGAATAGGCAATAATACCTTAGGAATGCACTATACTTTAACATCAAATCAATGCAAATAAACCATTTGACGTTTTGATGATGTAAGCAAGAACTCACAGTTGAATGTTTCAAGCTAAAACGCGCGAGTTTAAAGATGCGGCCGACCGGAATGACGCAACTTCTAACGTTTAAACGAGTCCGGTATGAGCAATATCGCCATTCGTGAATTCTCATGCAATTCGAAATTAATCTTGGCCAGTGTTGCAAACAAGTATTCTGAAAATCATCAAAGAAATGTATGTATTTCAACCAACACCATGAATGCTAAAATCATATCCAATAGTAAGACAAATAAAATGTCTTCATGTTACCTGAATAAGCAATAATACCTCAGGAATGCACTATACTTTAACATCAAACCAATGCTAATAAAGCGTTTGACGTTTTGATGATGTGAGCAAGAACTCACAGTTGAATGTTTCAAGCTAAAACTCGCGAGTTTGAAGATGCAGCCGACTGGAATGACGCAACTCCTAACGTTTAAACGAGTCCGGTGTGAGCAATATCGCCATTCGTGAATTCTCATGCAATTCGAAAATAAGCTTGGTTATTGTTACAAACAAGTATTCTGATAATTGTCAAACAAGTCTATGTATTTCAACCAGCATCATGAATGCTAAAATCATGTCAAATACTAAAACAAAAATAAAGACTTCATGTAAACTGAATGGGCGATAATTCCTTATGAATGCACTACACTTTAACAGCAAATCAATGCCAATAAACCGTATGACGTTTTTGATGATGTGAGCAAGAAACTAACAGTTGAATTTTTCAACCTGAAACGCGCGAGTTTGAAGATGCAGCCGACTGGAATGACGCAACTCCT
>JACCGJ010011144.1:0-84244 GCA_013407085.1 Atriophallophorus winterbourni | reverse complement strand
AATTCAGGGTGCTAGTTCAGTTAAGTTTCAAGGTCACGTGCAGTTCAAGTTTAAGTTGAAGTTGCACAAGGCTGAAGGTGGCTAAAAGCCAATCACGCGCCCAGATTTCCTTCGACGGTATGCGGTTGAGCACCCGGCGCTTCGATATCAAGTATACAGTTCTTACTTTTTACACATTCTTGTTTCCGATTATTTGGAAAGTAAGGTAGGGTTTCTCAGTTCAGTTCAGTTCAGTTCAGTTTGCACAGGACAGTATGTGGCTAACAAGTCAATCGAGCGTCCATAATTTCTTTTCGATGGAAATCTGCAGAGAATCCACCACCACTGCAAAAACGTCTTTTTTTCTTATTGTGCGTTGAATATCCCAGACGATTGCGAAGCCAATAGATTATCCGGGTTGTATTTAGGAAGCACCTCGTTATGAATGATGCTGGAAAAATAAAACGCATTTTCTCTCTAGCAGTACGGTGACAGGTCACCTAAAGAAGTCTTGTGTATTAAAAGCATAACTCCAGGATTTACATTATATACCTGATAACGCCTAAAATGTTGAACTGCTAATGTTGCATAACAATTAAGGGAAGTATTCAGGAAAATCTTACACAGATCCGGTCCAAAGCATTCTTAAAACTCGCGACAGAACTGCAGGATATGAATTTTTCTGGATGTCTGTTCCAGAAATCTACTACTCTGAGGCTAAAAACGTTTTTTTGAGAGTCTAGTCTACATCGCTCTTTAGCAAGTTTGAGTGAATGCCCATGGGTGCCTAGCTCGGGCAAAGAAGTCGTTCATGATAACGTCGCTTAACCCCTAAAAGATCTTAAACGTTTCAATTAAGTCACGTACCAAACGACTGCGAGCCCGCGGGCTTGCAGTCTAAGATTTCCCTTGCTGACCCTCAATCATGGTGTTGCGACGCCCCGTACGCTTTCGAGTCAAACGATGACATTCTTGTAGCAAGGGCACCAGACATGGACACAACATTTTAAATGCGGCCGAACCAATGCATTGTAAGTTGTAGGAATACATCTGGTCTTCTGCTGGATAACAAGATGTCATCTATGATAGAGCATTTGTCCTCCCATTTGAAGTCAGTCCTAACTAGTACTTCCAAATTCTTAACACGCTGTGTGGCGTTAGCACTGAGAGAATTTATTGACACTTAGACTGAAATCTTATCAACTAGTGCTGACAAGAGTTGGCTCTTATTGAAGTTCAGTGGGAGGTCCCACTGGTATGACCCGTTTATGACCCGTTCATGGTCGTGCATCAGGGTATCTTCATCCATTGATCCGATTAAGTTCTCACCATCCGCGAAAATAAAGCATGGGCACTTCAAGTCATCAACGAAAATCAGGAGTTGTAGAGGACAGAGTACCGACCCATGGGGGACCCAACAGCGTAAATACTACACGAACTGTGGATGTCCTACCTGTAAGGAAGGCCTTTATCCAAGCAAGTAGACTACCCCGTATGCATTTTGCAGCAAGCTTATTCTCTAGATGGAGGTGATTCAAGACATCAAAAGTTTTGTGAAATCTAGGTATAGGGCTTCGACAGGCTTCATTTGATCCATCCTTTTAGTGGCAGTATTGAGAAAATTAAGGTTAGTCGGGCAGGAACTACCCCTAAGAAATCCATGTTGAGTTACACTCAGTAGAGAATGCCGTTAAAGATGCTGAAAGACTTTTTCACAGTAGTTTTCCAATACTTTCGAGACGATGCGTTTCGGGCTGAGAAATCTATAGTTACCAAAAGTTGACCTGCAAATACCATTGTGTATTATTACCATCATGGCTTCTTACCACTCACTCGGAACCACGTTCAGATTCAATTATAAATTGAAGAGCTTGCATAAAAGTTCTGTAAGCACTGGGTCGAGATTCTTTGACATAATTAAGTGAATATAATCTGTTCTTTCCGCTTTGATGACGCTAATATGGATAAATGCATCATACACATCGGCTTCAGTGAACGGAATCTCATCTAGTGCAGGAGCACCAGGTAGTAGATTAAGCGACCTATACGGAGCATTCAAAACAATATCACGTTGCTGAACCCCACTGAAGAACCTGGAGAAGACAGTCACATAAGACAGGTCGGTATCAGCTACTTTTCCGTCCTCCAGTTTCGAATCTTTATTGCTTACCCTGGTTTTGCCTTTGATTGAGCGTTGCTGTAAAATCTTTTCGGATTGTATTTAGCATCCATAGCTAAGGATAACTTGCACTTCTGTTTGGGCAAAATCTTTATTTAAACGCAAGCGTTCCGAGCGGTTTTGTAGCGGACACAAGAAACAGAAGTGAGAGATAGATTACATTGCAGCCATAAACGATCTATTTTTCGGGTAGACCGACGACCTCGAGAAGCCCACGAGGGCGGCTTTTGATTCTTTTTCACGACTTGTAGCAAAGTGTGCTTGTCTTGCAACTCTTTTAGATACTTATAAATTCTATCCCAGATTCCACCTATATTGAAATCGTCAAAATAACTGAAAAAAAGATTTCGAATTCTGTAAGACTAAACAAAGTCTACAAGCCCAAAATTGAGTCTAGGGCGAACAATAGGCTTGTGAAAACGCAGTATCGCTTCAAAGCTTATCTTTACATGATCGATTTCGCTGAGCGGTCATAGGTATTTCAAATGTCTAATGGCTACGGCAATTACAGGACGAGAGTGGATGAAGTGCATCCATTACGAAATCTGATAAGATCACTCACATGCTGATGCGAAGCATGAACACGAACACATTGGAGAAACCTTTCGGAATGCTGGGTGACTACATCTACAGAGGCGGCCTGATCTAACTCCGGAAGGTTGACATCACCAAAGATGAGTGCGCTGTGAGCTCATTGAAACAGCCGGTCGAGCGTCTCAATCAGCTGTGTAATCTCTAGCTGGGATGCACTGGGTGTGACGTGGACACAAGCAATTGCGAGGACTGGCTTATAGCAAGTCAGGATACTCGTAACAACTTGGACGTTTACACTTGCTAGGGAAATGTGCCCGTATTGTGCAAACAATACTACGGGAGGAGTGCAATGCCACCGCCTGTCCTATTGCCAGGTGTATCGCATCTAATGACGAATTACTGTTCACTAATATTTGTTGGCACTTCACGAGGCGCGGTCAGTCAGGTTTGAGAAAGCGCTATAACCCCGGGTTGTAACTCATCCACACGAAGATAGGGGTCAGCCCACTTATTCCTTATGCTGTACACATCAGTGTACAGCACTGGTGCACTGGTTAGGCGTGCTTCTGAAACTAATCCTACTTGGCCCTCGTTCGAAGCACCCGTTTATGATCAACTTCGAGCTTCACAGGTCTGAAGATCGTTAAAAATCAATCACGCTCCCAGATTTCGTTCGACAGTATGCAGTTGAGCACCCGGCACTTCGATATTGAGGTCTTGTTTTCGGATACCTGGAAAGCAAGGTAAGTGTTTTCTCCACCAGCACGGTGAGAGGTCAATGATTCATAAATTAAATGCAATATTGTGTGTGAATAATATATGAAATCACTAGCCTGACCCAGGCCACGTGCAGCACGTGGGCTAAGATGCTGACAGTTTGCCCAGGCTTAGACAGATATGAGATAGAAAATGAAACAAAACAAATACATTTTGGTGTCATTGTTGTTGCATTAGTTTTTAATACAACTCGTTTGGAAATAGGATAGGCCATTTAGCGTCTAATTCCCTCTTAAATCTTAACACGTTAAGGCCGTTTATTATACAATCTTAGAGCTTATTGGAGTGGTTAATCACGCGGTTATTAAAAAGTGCTCACGTGCCAGCATCCTATGTATACTCCCAAGAAGTTTCTTTGTATATGTTTCGGGAAAAGTTTTAGTAATGCGGTTATATTATCACCAGTGAGACCATTTAGAATGTTAGAGGCTTCTAGTAGGTTGCCTCACAGGTTTACCTGACTGATCCTCAAACATCCTAGTCGCAAGGCGCTGGAGCTTTACGAATCATGCGATATTTTTTATGTACATTGCCCATTATTCAACACAGTAGTCTAAGTAAGGGAATGGAGTTAGAAGGCTTTCTGCATGAAAACGCTGAGCGCAGCCTAAACAATTCTCTGCGAACCTCTTTGCTGCTTCCGCACATCGAGTAAACCACCTAAAATCTCTTGTGATAGTAATACCGAGATCCTTCACTTTCTGAACAGCAGTTATCCTGAAAGTTTTCTCGCCGATTTCTAGTTGTGTGGTCGCCAAATCATTCGTCAAAACGCTGCTCTTCCCCAAGCTTATAGGCTGTAACCTGTCTTTGTCCACTCGATGAATTTTACTTAATGAGAGATGAAGGTATTCCTAATGTCGTTACTAGGATCTTAACATCATCAGCAAACAGGAGCAACGCAAACTCAAGCACGCTTCCAGTTCTTGTACAAAATCAATTGGACCAAGCATTGAAGCACAAAAATGCGTATTCCTACTTCCTCCGAGCACACCCCGTAGTAAGTATAATTAGTTAGTAAGGTAACTAACATCGGTGTACAGAAATTGAGGGAAATATTCGTAACTCAGGATGCAGATGGTGTTCAACATGTGTTTCCTGAGCTTGTATAGTGAGTGTTGGACGTTTAGTCATCAGGCTATCTCACACCATCACCAATTATTTTCAAACGTTGAATAACTGGATCGGGAACTATGCTGGAATGTGGTGTACTACTTTGAAGTCTCTCGGATTTGTTCGTATACCCTTGCATTGAACTTGAAGTACGGTCGAATACACCGCTCGATCAGTTCCATTTAACTCTCGTGCGTCAATATCTTTCAATTATGTCCCGTTCCTTTTTCATTAAGTAAAGATGATAGTTTGCTCGGCGAGTGTTCTGTCGATTGTCGTGAATAATGCAGTTACGTGAAAACAAATTATTAGTTCGTCTTCTTCGATCTTCACATCATTTGATTTCGCAAAAATTGTTCGGCAGATTTGACCGAATGTTCCCAATCTGTCACCAGGTATAACAATCTTATTCGCAGCTCTTTCGATAACTTGAAATTTGAGTTTAATGAGTGAGGTATGTCATATATTACTGGTTATTGCGGCTACTCTTATTTGTTTGAAGTGTTCTAGCGTCACTCCTTACAACGTATAGGATTTCAATGTAACCACAAGAATCCAGTATACCCAGATTCCACGGATTTCCAAAAATGCACGAAGAAAATGGTTAATTGCGCGCAATATTCCTATGTTGTGAGGACGAACTTTCAAGTTATCTTAAGAGCTGCAAATAAGAATGTTATGCCTAGTGACAATTTCAGAAAAATGAAGGAATAAGATCGAAAAAGTCTAACTAATGATTTCATTTTGACGTAACGGCACTATTCTCAAAAATCGACAGAACACTCTTAGCAAACTATATCATCTTCACTCGATGAAAAAGAAACGCAACATAATACAAATCGATTGACGCACGAACGTTTAATGGAACTGATCGAGCTATGTCTTTAAACGCAATTAAAGTTTACTAGAAAGATATATTAACAAATCCGAGGGACGTCAATTGGATAACCGCTTCCCATCCTAGTTCCTGAGGCAGTTATGTAACATTTTGAACGAACTGCCCTCTCAATAATTCGACAAAACTATGGATCCGCAACATGGACGACACCTTGGTAACAATGAAAACAAGCAATTTGAATAAATCACGTCTTCTGCTTAATTGTGTGTTTACTGGAATCTAACTTACAAATGAAACTGAAGTTGACGGCTGTTTACCATTCCTGGATGTTGAAGTGAAACAGACTATTAAAGAACTTTAGAGACCTGCGTCTACCTAAAAACCCCAGACAGTGATGAAATAGTGAACTTTCAAAGCAGGCTCATGAACATTCACAAACGCAGTTGCCTCTGAACACTATTCAGGAGAGCGGCAACCCATTGTAGCACAGATGATGTGAGAAGAAAAGAAGAAAGATATCTGTTCAAAGTTTTGTGTATGGCTAATACCGCCGCTCGTTTCTAATAATCGGGTAGTATATCCTGGAGTAAGGTAGGTGCAAAAATATTGCTGATTGCGAGGCTAATCATATTCGCGATCGGTTGAATAATAGCCGGATGTATACAGACTTAGTTTTATCCAGCTGCAACAGAATGATGTTCATTTCCTAATATACGTTCGCAGAGCTAACGAAATGTGCGCTGCACTGTTTAGTTCAGTTCAGGTCAGTTGGCACAGGACTATAAATGACTTCTGAGCAATTTGAACGTCCAGAATTCCTGTCGGTGGAAAGCTTCAAAGGGGCGCCCACCACTGCCAAATTTGGTTCTTTTTTCTTTGGTATTCTCGTCGTATGCGATGAGACGTCATGTGTTTTCCAGGCCGTCCGTCGGTCCCAGGTATTTGTAGCTGCTACTCGGGAAAACGGAATGAGTTTCTCTTCACCAAGACTCTGAGAGGTTAGTTTTCAAACCGTTATCTGAATCACTCCGATCAACACCGAAGAAAAACGTAAGCAAAGCATAAGCTTTTTCCCTGCATTCAATCCGTGTTGCCATCATCCAGTACTAAAAAACCTATTTCTTCTGTTGAAGATCGTTTGGTTTGAACACAACCAAAAAAGCTTTCAAGTTAATCTGTGCTTCCTTGGCAGCGTGAAAGCTTAATTTCTGGTCTGTATGTACTGCAATCTAGATCTGTCAGCTCCAGAAAATTTGTAAGCTCTCCAGCTAAGTTCACGCCATCTGATTGCCATACGAGTAGACGTGTTCCACCTGGGGTTTTTCCTCGTGTTATCATCAATTGTAGAGGTGCAAACGTCACTGTAGCTGTAAAAGGAGCCCTTTTATAACATTCTACCTGATCTGTAGTCTCGATTATAATTCGTCTGGTTCCCAAATTAGATCATTTTTCTTAGTTTCTATTTGGACGATGTCTACGCGACAAAGTTACGGAAATCTTCGTTTGGTGACTAGGGGGCAATAACGTCTAGTCAAAACGAATGTTGGCGTGGTCGCTCTTGCTTAGTGACGAAATGATATTTGATCCCATAAGTCTTTCTTTCATGAGATGATAGTACCAAATCAAAGTGGAAGGAGTGTGTCCCTACCTTAACCGTTCAGGTTACCTGACGTGCTGATAAAAGCCCATTACACAAAACCAGTACAGATATTGCGAATCAGCTGACTCAGATGAAAACATTTCGGTACTTCAATCGAGGCCCCGAGATTCAAGTCTCCAACAATTAGCAACGCATTGCATTGCCCATTACGAACTTCCAACGTGTCCCTCAGTAATTGATCGTCTACTGGTGATGCAACTGTCTCCTCCTAGAGACAGTAAGATATACCGAGGTTAGTTGGATTGTGTGAGAAGTAACTTTTATCGATGTCTTACAGTGGAGAAAATATTTATTTATCATAACTGCTACACCTCATCCTGTAGTTCCAGCATCCCTATCATGATGATAGATGGTGTAATTAGTTGATACAAATGACGGCAGATGATCATCTAATTCCAACCATGATTCGGAAATAGCAATTATATCGACCTGGGTTTTTGTGTGCAGAAATCTATAGCGCTCACTACTTATTACATACACTGCAAGTATTTGTGTACAGTATCCGGGCCTTTCTATGCTGCACACATCTTAATCCACTTTTACTTGGGTTCGGAGCCCACTTGCTGATACACCGTTTTTGATAGCGGAGCAGTGGATAACTCTTTGGACTGTGCATGGCAACGAGCATGTACAAGGATGATGGTGGTTGTACATAGATTTTCCTTGTTCAGGTGCTTCCTGAGAAACGATTCTCGCTTATTTTCTTGCATAGTGCCTAAAGATACTGTGAAGTGTTCGCTTCGTAACGAGTTTTCCTCGCTCTTGTATTCTACTGGCGGGCCATTTTGAATTACATCTTCGATGGCTACTACAGCAGATGGTTTATATATTTTATTTTGGATATTGTTGATTGCTTAACGGTAGTTTTAAAGCCGCTAATGAACGTTTTTGAACTCTTTCAAGATTCACATGGCTGAAGGTAGCCCAAAAGTTAATCACGAGCCCAGATTCTCCTTTAAGGTATGCGGTTGGGCAACTGGCACTTTAATATTGTGTATAAAATCCATGCGGATTACGAGCTTTCCTTATTTTCATCTTCTCCTTGTAGCTCGAAAGCATAAGAGACAAAATCTCGTCTGAGCGTTTTTGCTACAACAAACATGGGTGACTTCTTCTGACAAGGCAAAGCCTGAGAGTACAGGAACACCACTAGATTACTTAGGAAATCAACTCCATGATTCTCAAAAAATGCTGATTCAATGCGCTCTTGAAAAGCTGTTTTGATGGTATGGACAGGATCTGGTTCGTTAGCAAGTTACATGTCTTCACCACCTGCGTGGATAGCGTGCTCATAGTACTTAGTTTAAGACTTGCAGACCTTGTCAGCCTTTGTCAATACAAAGAGTCTTCGATTTAACTACCTTACTTAAGATCCAGAGGAAATCTTCACCAAATTGCCCGAGATGGTTGTAGCGTGTTAGCTGCAGATCGAACAATTTCCTCCGAATTTCTAGGTGGTTAAGTTTTAGCAAGCTTCTTCTACTCACGTACGCGAGGTAACACATAACATAGACTATATTAATACCGTTCATTTGTACACTCTTGAAGGAATCACATTTGCATTTAGACTGCAAATATGCAACGAGTAGCGCATATTCTAATAGAGGACAAACAGACACCCAGAAGAGCTTCTGAAACGCTGAATGACTCAGAGGATTCTGGTAGCACTGCCTATTCTCCGCTTGGTTCCACAACAGTTGCTCCTTGACAATTGCTCCCGGACAATTACTCCGCGACAATAGCTCCTTGACAATAGCTCCTTGGTATATTTGCTCCTTGCTCAATTGCTCCTTGCCCAATTGTTTCTTGTCCAATTGCTCCTCGCCCTATTGCTCCTTGACCAATTGCTCCATGACTTTTAGATCACGATCAGATTGGTTAACATTGCGACGAAAATAATTCATACAAGTGAAGACAAGTATTTTTTCTTCTTTGAACATTTTAATAAAAATTGATTAAAATAATATAGATCACTGTAATAACAATAACAATAACTAAGCCATGTGTTTTTCAGTGTTTTTCACAAAATCCTGGTCTCATGTCTGATAACTGCACACAAAAAATATCACTGTTATAAAACATCTTCCAAACTACTGTCTTGATTGTCTTCTCATTCTTCTTCTGCAACAGAAGCCTACAAATTGTAGCAAAAGGCAATGCTCTTCAGTACACTCACGGTGTCCCGACCCTGCTGACCTTCAACAACTCTTTTAATTCTTTCCGCCAGTTTGATGTGTTTCTTCCTTTTTGGTGGTGGGGGCTGACCACTCAACAGCTGGGTTATTGTGTTTTTGTTTAACATCTGTTCTTTTTTGATGCTGTCAATGAATCTGAACACATGAGGGAAGAACGCTCCCACAAGAGACTGCATTCTGTTGTGCCAGGCCTCGATACTGTTGTTGGTTCGTGGCATGTCTGACATGGTGCGTTCCTACTGGTTCCACAGTTCGATGGGAAACATAGGGGCACGGCGTTCAGCTCCTTGCCGTCTTGGTGGCCTCCCGATCCAGGTGTCTTCAAAATAGTCAACAAATGCCTCGCCTCCCTTCTCTGCCATGCATGTGACGAAACCTTGATTTTCTGTCAGAGTTTCAAATGCCCCAACAACTTGGTCACGCGGAAGAAATGCAAGCGCAGGAAGACACCGAATCCAACATGCAAAAAGACCATCCTCTTCAGCATAGGTGGTAGCTAATCCAAGTTGCTGACACTTCCTCCAGCAGCACTGACCCAGATGAAAGAAGCAGCCTGTCACTACAAGGCCAGGAAACTCCTGTTCAAAAGCACGGATGGCAGCATTTT
Organism: Atriophallophorus winterbourni; assembly: GCA_013407085.1. Classification (NCBI taxonomy): domain Eukaryota; kingdom Metazoa; phylum Platyhelminthes; class Trematoda; order Plagiorchiida; family Microphallidae; genus Atriophallophorus; species Atriophallophorus winterbourni. The sequence goes on along the minus strand of JACCGJ010011144.1, from coordinate 74,362 downwards.
CAAAGTCACACATCAAGATCGTCGGTGCAAGGTTTGGCTGCAGCTCTCTGAGAGCCTGTTTAAAAAAAGAAAGAAAAATGATAAAAGCATAAAACGCATATGTGTCAGTAAGGGGTGGAAAATGTCATGAAAATAATGAAAATGATGAAAATAACCCTAACGCTTATCATGCTGAATAAGATAATGGTATTGTGTACCTGTAGAACCCGACGATATACTGCCGTTGTTTTTCCAGGCAGCAGTGCAAACACCACCGGCATCATGAGTCCTTGGCAGCAACAGTGTATTGTGTACAATTGATGGAATAAGCTGGGCGCCACTTTAAATGTTCCATCGGCAAACCAGTGTTGACTTTCAGACAATAACATCAGATTTTCGTGGGTTGAGAAAATCAGAATGTGCTGAGAGCCAGGTCCAGAGTCGTGCAGAAGAAAGAGCTCTCCATCATCAAAGGTCTTGTAGTCATCAGGAATATTCAGATCTTTCAGACTTGCAGGCAGTGGTGGGACCCGACCATTGCGGTTTCGCGTTCTTTGTATTTGTCTCTTAAGTGCCCGTTCTGTTGGCAAAGAAGCTGCTGTGACTTCAGAAACGCCTGTACACTGACTGGCAATGATCATCATTGTGGTTTCTTCTGTTGTAGACGCTTGTCTTTTGATGGAATCAACTACCTTCAGAACATTCTGGCGACACGCGTCGGGGGCATGGTTGTGCTCTGATGACTTCAAGACTGTATTTCCACGGAGATGGAGTCGCCCGGAACAGTGGTCTTTTCGCTTTCGTTCACACACATAATAATCAACAGTGGGGTCACTCTTGCTGGTTTCCTTTTTGTTGTACACGAAACGTTCGTAGCAAGCCTTAGGTTTGCCTTTTTCAGACAAATACCAAGTAACGTGTCTGTCCATTTTGAAAGGTAGCCTTCAACTGAACTATTTAACTATTTATGACAATCAAACAAGTAAACAAGTGAACTGAGTTCAAGCTCAAACCAGCAAGAGTGACCCCACTGTTGATTTTTATGTGTGTGAACGAAAGCGAAAAGACCACTGTTCCGGGCGACTCCATCTCCGTGGAACTGAGTTCAAGTAAACTCAGTTCACTTGTACAAGGAGCAATTGGTCAAGGAGCAAATGTCCAACGAGCAACTATCCGAGGAGTAATTTGTCAAAGAGCGATTGTCAGAGGACCAATTGTCAAGGAGCAACTGTCGGGGAGAAATTGTCAAGGAGCAACTGTGGGTACCTCTCTCCGATTATTTACCAGAAATTATTCCCCAGCATTGTCATCCGAGCCTATGCGCAGGACGACTGACTTGTCCTATTTATAGGCAGTGACCAGAATTTCGTCCATCTGACTTAGTCATCAAATGCTTGTTGCAAATGCTCGTTGCCATCGGGTGAACTAACAGAGGTCAACACTTTTAAATAATCCGCGAATAAAAGACAATTGATGGCAACCGCGTCTGGAAAGTGCTCACAAAATTCTTGTATAACAACGTGGCCAAGAACGGATCCCTTTGGCACTAATCAGCTCGCTATTACCTCTAAAAACAAAACGCCATTTACCTCCACAGGGTTTGACCGCCAAAAAATGAATGCCTCAATAAACTTTAATACCGCGGACATCTAATTTGATTAGCAGTTGGCAATGCGACAGACAGTCAAACGCCTTACTTAAGTCGATAATCACAACATTAACTGCGTAACCATAATCTGTGGAAGCACGCCAGAAGCAAGTTTCTAATGCATGAGCGATCATTAGTAAATCCATGTTGGTGCTGACACTAACGCCCTCACCTTTAAGAAGAATTTCTATATTTTAGCCCTGATAAACGTTTGTAAAAAATTTCAAGCACAGAAGTGACCGACATTTCGAGAAAACTAGGGTCCACACAATTGAGCATTGATTTTATAATAGCATGTTTCCATGTATGTGTTGAGACACTGAAAATGTTGAATGTTTTGAAACAACATTGCCAGTGGATTGTCCAAGACATCTGAGGGCATTCATAAAACTAAGGGATGAATGCCGACAGTTCATGATGCGATTTGTGCGTCAATCTATTTCAAGAGTTTGGACCATTATATATTTGATTTTGAATTAACCGTATCTAAATTTACCTAAAGTTTAGAAAGGAGCTCACCTTTTTCAGCAACGGAACTGGATCACAGTTTTCAAGAAAGTAAATGGGAAGATCATGCTTAACTAGGGATTTAGCTCCCAATCCATCCTCATTAATGGCTACTCCAAATCAAATCAAAAATGTGATGTACAACCTCCCTTGAAACTAAATTTCCTAACCAATGCAATGACAGATTTTGTCAGACATAATTGGCGAGTATACGAGAAAATCATCCCTAGCGAAGTCAGACAAAGCAAATTTAAAGCTGTCTCAGAAACATTGCTGTGCAAATATACTGAAAACCGAAGCTCAGAGGACGTTTCAAAAATCCACAAAGATCCGGTTCTCAGGAGCTCGGACAAATAGGCATCATCGACAAATCATCGATAAATACCAAAACCAATATGAAAACACAAATGCTCAGTGTTTGCCGAACTAAATAGCTTAACCCTTTGTCTACGGTAATTGGATATGCGTATTTTATGATATTTTTTGTGTTATTCTGCTTAATCATGACATACATAAAACACATGATTAATTTATGTTTTATGTATATATTTTCCATGATATTTCGATATGGTAACTGGGGTTACCGTCAGTAGACAAAGGGTTAATTAATACATGTCATTAATACGATTTCTTCTGACATTATCGCTGTAACCGTGATAAGGTTCCATGTTCAGGTGAATGTTTGCAAGCTGGCAATTCCGAACATGATATTTCTTAGGCGAGACCGCTCAAGAACAGGTGGCGGAGTAGCTGTGTATTAACACGAGCATCTTAACAGCACAATGGTTTTCGATATACGATTTGAGCTGGAGGATATCATGTGGTATAGCTCGCGACTATAATCGGTAGAGAACTGCATCCTTCATGTAATTTACCACTCATCCACTCCATCGGACGTCCACAACGAAATGTTGCTAAAAATGATGCGCAACGCTGGAAATCTAGGCGGAACCCAGCTACTAGTAATGGGTGATTACAACCTTCCACAGCTTTACACCGAATGATTGCACACGCAGCAGGGTTTGTCTAGACTAGGATTGTGCAACCTCGAGCGCAGACGCATCCAAGCCGAAATAAGCTCGACATAGTGAATAATACATATGAGGTCCCACTCACTCAGACACCTTCCTATCTCCCGACACGTATTCCAACCTGACTTATACGCAATCCATGTGAGCTTATCGTGTAAGAAATTGTGTCACTATCAAACGAAATGATATTCAATATTACGTTACCATCTTTTATGTTAAATAATACTGCGTAGGTTCTCATTTTACTGATATCCCATAGTGATTACTTCCTACATGTCGTATCTATGCAGACTTACCATGGTGAGAGCGAAAGTCGCCGCAGAAATCTCGAGAAGAAAGTAAACTAAGAATTATTGTAATTCTAGGTTTTCCGGAAGATCCTGCTGACGTACCTTCTCAAGAAAAGTCTGAGCACGATCACAAACAGTGGAAATATCTAGCCGGAACAATTGGTATTAAAAATGCCATACTTATGGATTCTTTTAGGATACCACGCTCTGCCAACTAGAAAGATCAAGGTCCTAACCCTTTAAAGCTAACCTTCTTCACAACCGAAATGACTGATATTAACAAACGTGAATGGTAAGCTAATAGAAAAAAACTTACCCCCAAAACGTAAAGTTGAGCTTGCCCATGATAATAGCCGGAGGCAAGCAAAAGGATAGTACTGACCTACAAACGCCTAGTGATGAGGATCAACCTGAATGTCATACGATAGCTCCAAAAAACTTAAGCATTCCGAATCTAACCGAGTCGGCCCTTTGATAACTTTTCATAATTTCAACACCACAAACTTTATAAGATGTTTATAAACAAATGCACAAAGCCTTCCAAACAAATTAGCTGAGTTAACTGAGATACGTTCGCGCTACTTACCTGACATTATCGCCATCACAAAAACATGGTATTCTTCCCAATTAATTGAAACGGAGATATCAATTCCAAATATGAATTTGATAAGGAAAGATCGAGAGAGAATGGTGGTGGTGTTGCTCTTTATTATCATAATCGACTTCAGTCCCATCCAATAGACAACACAGAATTTGCATTATTGGTGTGGTCAACCGGTCCCTTTAATCTACGGAATCGTACAACGAAAGGTTGATCTAAGTGCTTCAGCGGTTGACTCGCACACAGCAAGCAACGACACTTATTATGGGTGATTTTAATCTGTCCACCCTTTATCTCAGGGACGATGACTCCTCACAAACGCTAGAATACCGATTTAAAGAGGTACTAGATTCAATCCTGTCATACAATCATGTTTACGAATTCACCCGGAGGAGAGGTTCTGACCGCCCCTCTGTCTTTGATTTGGTGTTAACATCGGAGGAACAATCTATCGAAGCGATCAAATTCCAGGCTCCGCTGGGTCTTAGCGCCCATTCAGTGCTTTTGTTCGACTATGTTTGCAGTACTCAGCAATCGCTTGCTCCGAATGCGGCGGTTCAACGAGTAGATAAATTAACCCTGAGTAAATCACTCGTGCAGATTCTGCATTTTCAGACGGTCAATATAACCCCTGACTGGCAATGTAACGAACTTGTAGGATTTCTGAAAATAAAGATAGACGAGAACTCGCAGATCGTTCAGAAAAGGTGCGTCCATGAACTTCTTCTTGTTGTCCGCAGGGGAACAAAATAGTGGATAGCAATGAAGCGAGAAGCGTGGGTGCAACATAAAGTCAAAAATACTTCTCTGTTTTGGCAACATTTCCGTATGTTACGCAACAAAGTGCCTCCACTTATTCGAGAGGATGAGGAAGCGCACCAAGTGATGTTCCTGTCAAAAATGGAATGCAACCCTAAGTTATTATACAAAATCAATAAAGCGAAAGCAAAAGTCAAACCAGGTATTTTTCCCATCCAGAATGGCGAAAAACTCACTGAAACAGCGTTCGAAATCGCAAATGTTCTGGCAATTTACTACGCTAAAGTGTTCGTGCCAAAGGTTTTAGTGGAACATTCTGAGTATCCAATCGTAACAGGAATCGAAACATTGTGCGATATTTCGATAAATCCAGTGATTGCCACAAGTCACTTTCTCAAACTATATGTAAAAAAATTTCCAGGAGAGGAAGGCATCACACCGGATGTGCTCAGGTTCTGTCACCGTCAGCTTTGTGAACCGCTCTCTAGCCTGTTTAACTATTTGTTTCTTAAGGGAGTGGTACGAAAAGATTGAAAGTCCGGCTTGATAACACCTATCTTCATAGGTGGCTGCCGATCTGACGCTGCAAATTATACTCCCGTCACACTTTTACGTGATATTGCTGAGGTCATGGAACGTATAGTCTCGAAAAGAATGGCTGCACACTTTAAATCGCATAATTTGCTTTCGCCAGCGCAGCATAGATTTCGATCTCACAGATCTTGTCTCAAAAATCTTCTCATAGTGTTAGGCGACTGGACGAAGGAGTTGGATAGAAGTTCTTGCATCCACGTCAGTTAACAAGACATTTCGAAAGCAATCGACAGAGTCAATCATCATTTGCTTATTCAAAAACTGATGCGTTTAGGAATATGTGAACCACTCCTCTCATGGTTGTGCGACTATCGTCAGATCGCGACGCCCGAGTTAAAGTTAACGGAGTGCTATCCCAAACGTTCAAAACCACCAGTGGAGTCCCACAAGGATCTGTGTTAGCCCCGCTTTTCTTTCTGTTATACATACACGATTTACCCCCCTCATATCTTCTAAAATGGTCCTGTTCGCAGATGATATGAAAATTTGGACGCCGATTAGTTCTGCAGAGGATTATGAGAAACTACAAATGGATTTGGAGAGCGTGTCGAATTTGGCGGCCATGAATGACATGTCATTCAGCATACAGAAATGTAAGATGCTCCATCTTTGCATAAATGTTCCATGGACATATAGATTGGGAACTGAAAACCTTTCATGGACCTCGATAGAAAAGATCTTGGATTGTGGATTAGCGGAAACCTGAAGAGCACATTGCATTGCCAGATTATATATCGACAAGCGAACAGATTGTTAGTTATCTTCCGAAAAATATTTGAAAGATTCTCTCTAGCAACGTTACCAAGGATAATAAATGTCTACCTTCGCCCTACAATGGAGTATGCGGTAGAGGTCTGGGCTCCTTGGCTGCAAAAAGATATTGGTCTCTTCGATAAAAACTATCACAGAGGAACAAAGGTAGTGATGGGTCTCCGCAATGTTCCGTACACCGAAAGATTGCGACGTCTGGGTCTATGCGACTTTACTCAAAGGAGGATATGACGCAACATTATTTTGACCTATAGGATTGAGGCTACTAAAGGACATCCACTAAAACACTTACTTGGTTTGTGTGACGGGAAAGTGACACGCGGACATATCTTATCCCTTTACGTTCCAAGTTCCCGTGTTTATTTTTCGGCGCTATTTTTCGCTGACATTACTTTGGAATTCCCTACCCCAAAATGTGGTGCACTCTCCTTGCCTGGCTGCTTTTAAAGCGAAATTGGACTTGCACTTGCAAACGAACATCATTCATGAACCCTACATTTGATATTCTCTATTGCTTTTATACTATTGTATTTTTCATGTCATTATTCATACCGTAATCCTGTGGTGTTGTTAAGTATTAACATTTTTAAACATAAATCCTTGAATCCTAGAATCCTACACACATACTTGGAAAAAAACATACTCAATAATATTTCTGGTCAAGATTTACGCTCTCCCTGTAACAATTGGAGTTAATTTTGCTCCTCTATTTACGCACATGGACCCCAACATTAAAGTAACGATTTGTTTAAGTTTTATGCATATATCCTATGGCATTGCACTACTAATTCCTTTTTTCACATTAAATATGGGATCAAATGTATTATCGGGATTAGCGGCTGGTAGTGATTGACGTGACAGGAAATCCACATGTTTTATGTGTTTAGCACTTCGATGTTCAATATCATAATCACAAGCACTAAACGTTTTACTCCATGCTGAACCCATGCCAAATCTTAGCATTGCTCAGAAGTATCTTTGGTCGTTTCTCAAAGCAGATACTCCCACGTATAATTAACACCTATATCAGACCAACAATGGAGTATGCTGTTCAAGCATGGTCCCCATGGTTACAAAATGACATGACCTTGCTGCAACGGGTATACCACCGCGCTACAAAACTGGTGACCGGTCTATACAACAGGCCATACGAGGAGCGGATTGCAACACTAAACCTCTTTGACTTTTCGTACCGTCGTCTCAGGGGTGACTTGATCCTGCTTTTCAACATTCTGCATACAGTGGATCACCCACTCGAACACCTGTTTCATCGGCAAGAAGCACGTGGTAGCAGATCGCATGGACTACAAGTTAATTATTCCACACTCCAGATCAAATTGTCGAAGGTTTTTCTTTGCTGTCAGAGTCTGTTTTCTATGGAACTCCCTGCCCCCACATATCATTTGCGCAACAAGCCTGAACATGTTCAAGGCTGAACTTGACAAGTATATGTTGACCAAACCCAACCTTGCACCTGAATACATGTGCTGACTTTCCATATGTATAAAACATTTGTGTTGTTTTTATGAATTCCCTATATTTTTAATCTGTGGTTACTGTAAAGTATTTGCTTTTCGGACCATTAAAACTTTGAATTATTTTGAATTACTTTGAATTGCGGCCGAACTTTGCAAAATATATTTACCAGGATCCCATATGAATTTGAACACTTCATGTTCAGTAACAAGGGTAAAACGATGACCAAACGTTGAATGACCTAATAAGCGTTCCCGAGGAACATGTCGTGGAATAGATGTGCATTTCCACGAGTGTCCCTATTATGCAGCTATTCTTGAATGAAAGATTCAAGCTAAGGGATAGCACATGCACTTGCTTACATTTGGATCGAAGAAAAGTTGTATTACCAAAGTGATTTTCTGCTATTCACACGCTACCCGAATCGCATAACATATGATTGTTACAAAAAAAGACTCTGCGTGGTAAAACTGGGTGGTAAGTAGCTACTTAGAATATTTGAATTCAAACCTCTCCAAATTTTTGGCATAATATAACCACTTGTACATAAATGTTTGTGTTACGAATAAACTCAACAGAATTCTGTAGCTATATTCACCGCTAAATTAGGCTTTAGCATCCGATCAAACAATACTAGATTGGCTGCAATATCATAGTTCACTAAGTTTGAGTGGTCACCTTCTATTGCTATTTTGAAACTATTTGCAGCGCCAGTAAGGCCTCTAAAGATGAAGAACTATTCAGAATTTTTTGTTACATTGACCCCTGCTGAGCATTCTATATGATGGATCTGAGACATTAAGATTCTCAATATTTCAGCATTTAACATATGCTGGTATTACAATACACAAAAGTTCATCTTATATATCAGAAGGAAAAATTAGAAAAATTTGTTTCAAACAACGGGACCGCATTCAAATGTGGATGGCATTAAAAATGCCTCATGGGCTATTAATATTTTTTAATCAAACAGATGTTTTCCTAGAACCATTTAAAATCGAAACATGTTTACGTGCGTAATCAGCGAACTTGGACATCATTATCATTAAATGCTGAAGAATTACATGTCAAAATACCCAAAGTCACTCAATATAATTAATACCAAGATCAAGGTTAAACCAGAATCTTCGCATTCGTATACCAGATGAATTTGAAACACTTTCAGGGATACAACCGAAGAATTAAATATATTTTGTGGAAGATTTTTTGGTTAGATGGATATGTCAGTGTTAACAACAGTGTTATGTTCAACAGAGATTCTAAGCATGAGTGACGTAAGCATGAATCCTGCGATTGCGCAGAACCATTCATATGAACGTTCTCTAAGGAAAACGGGTGTCAGAATAAAATATTGAACTGTGTGGCAGCCTGCAAGTGTGTAAATAGTGTGCTCGGATTACTCACGCTAAATTTCGGACCTTTACTGAGGTTCACATTGAAGAGAATACTCCATACATTCATCCAATCGTGGACAATGCTGCTCAAAATCTATGTACCATTGTTGGAAAAAGACTTCTAGCAACTCATGAGGATTTACAATGAGGCAAACCAAACGGTTACTGGATTATATATCTTACAATTTGAGCAGCAAATTTGTAGAGTCTCATTAAACAATCTCGAACATTCATTTGAGTCGACCTAATAATAAGTTGCAGAATAAAGCATACGGTGACTCATTCACTCAAGCCCTTTTTTGAAATTGATTTCAGTCTTCTGACACGCAGTTATAATCTTTTACTTCTCATACCACACTCGAAATAATCGCAGTCCGAACACTTACTCGGCCTGTATAAGTTTCCCAGGTAACTCTTCACCAACAGAAACTGTATTTCTCGAATGAAATGGATTTCAAATAAAAGAGAGGAGTTTATATTTTAGATAACCCTGTGTTAGTTGCAGTCTAACGGAAACCCCGACTTACACATACACTTGAAAAAATTCACGCATACTTACATTTCCAGCACAATTTACTACCCAATTTTAAAGATTGAATTATTGTTGCTGCTCATTAGAATATCCCTTATCAAAATACGTAGATAGATATTGTCTTGGTATTTACTCACAACCCTCGGGTTTGACAAAGGCTGTCAACGGGTAAGTTCAAGCGTTATATTTGAGTGAAATGCTTCTTAGTCTTTGTATCTGATCGGACTATACCACTTGGTTTGAAGAGGCTCGTGTTTTGAGCAAAATGTTTTCCAAATTTTTATTTGAAACGGTATTCAATTTTGTCTTCAGAGAGTCTTTCATTGAAATTAATTCGAAAACAAGCAAGTTAACACATTCTTGTTAGCAGAAACTTAGTGTATCAAAATTGTTCACCGTTGAAGTTTATGAGAATTAATGCGAAATTCTGCGTAATATCTTATATATTGCGAATCAACAAAATTAACAGTCAATGTTGATTGAAAATATACAGCTGGTTTTGCGATTAATTGTTGCCAAACATCGAATCTCTGCCTTCCAGTGGAATAAATGTCACTCCAACCGAGTCGATAGCTGTGAAAAACATGGAACGGATTATTCACGAATCAGCAATGATAACAGTCAGCTTATTCCTAAACCCTCATTCACCAAGAAATTGGAACACCATCAAAACACGGCATACCCCCAACCATCAGCTGAATAAACTATTCACACAACTACTACCCCGAACCAGCCATAGCCATGACTATACAGTACTTATTCCCAACTCGAGACTGAACTGTCGAAGGTATTTTTATTCTGTACGTGTATGTTTTATCTGGAAATCCCTACCCCGTAACGTAGCACGTTCACCCGAATTGGATATATTCAAATCGAACTTGGACAAATTCATGTCTACCAATCCAAACATTGAACCTATATATTCTGCACCATGAAAGCTTTGAAGCCATGCATCGAAGTAAACTATGCATCTTTACCCCATCCAACTGGTTGAAAACAATTTCTGCCTATGAATATTTACCTGATTCCTGAGCTGCTCAATAAGCAAACAAATCCCACTTTTACTACACATGGTATTCGTAATTCCCATATTATTCTGTGGTTTTTGTAAAGCTATGTGCGTTTTAGACCATTAATTGAATTGAATTGAATTGAATTGAACTTACTCAAGGTATGATATTTCTCTTCTGGTGAATGGTTAGATTCTCGGTAAGACTCCGTATGAGTCATTCTGTATTCCTTTGGTTGACCAATGTTTGATCGACTCACAATTACTCGCAAACGTTCAGATTGTTTGAGTGACGCTGCATTTCGAACATTTTTTATTACGCTCGACGGATAAGTTTTGGTTCTTTTGAAACACGTTTTCACCAGTTCTAAAAATTTTTCCCGATTATCCTGCAAAATGTGATATGCATTCATCAATTGATGATTTACTCCGAATGAACAAATCTAACACAATCAACCGAATATTTGGAGTAAATGAGAACTTTAGAGTAATGGCTGATTTCGTTGATGACACGGTTTTCTCACAAAACTTACGAATTTCCTTCTCAACAGCAATTACGTTAGCATAATGAGCTAAGCGATTCCGATCTGTGTTTGTTCTGATTTTTACAAATTATGCTTTATCGGTTTAACTGAGCTGACCAGCTTTTCTTCCTGTACTGTCACAAGTACGTGTTCCTACTAGTTTAGTTGGAAGCACATGAAATGATAATTCAAGAGCGTCATCCAAAATAACATTATATTGCGCAACGCAAGAGCATGTAGCGCCGAAACGGCAGATGACAACAATTTCGAAACCGTAATAATTCGGGTTTCAGAAGTTTTGCAATAATAGGTTTGAGCGACAAAAAGCCACGGACACGTTATAAGATGGAAAACATAAGCCACTGTCGAACGATTCGCAAAGAAGCACCATGTTGTGATGGCTTGACGGGAACGGGTCGGCACGAAATCGATTGTGAATAGAGACTTTGCAATGAATATACCATCGACCTGCCAAACTTGTCTCTGGAATCAGTCGGAAACCATAGAATGAGCTAATCAGAAGCCTGAATTTATTAATTATCCACTTCGTCGTCTCCGAGGGGATTTGATTTTGGTTTACAATATTTTGACAACCACAAATCACCCTCTGTAATGCTTATTTATTCTACGGGGCTGGCGTAAGACAACAGCTCACACATTGACTCAAACTGTAGACGACATTTTCCGTGCGAGTTTGTTTTATTTGTAACAGTCTACCCGATTATGTTGTAAACTCACCACATCAACAGAGGTTAAAGAGAAGTCTTGATGCCTATTTAACACTCAACCCGTGCCTCGATGAAAGTTATACATTTTGAACCCATACATCTACATTTGTCATCTTACCAATCGAAGACAATGTCTACCCTTTTGATATTTATCTGATTCTTGAACTGATCAGTAAGCAACCAAATCCCGAGTTTGCTTGTTATATTAATCGTATTTGCTATATTATTCTGTGGTTTGTGTAAAGCTATATGCTTTTTGGTCATAAAATTGAATTGAATTACAAGACAGAAGTGACAACCGGGACAGACATTTCAAGTCAGTGTTTGGGTTGCGTGATTTGCCTATATATGATGGATATATATTATATTCTTGATCCTGTGCGTAATAAACGTAATCGGTTAATTGGCTTTCTATCGTGTTGTGGGATTCCGTAGCTTTGGACATGCTAATCTAGTGATGGATCGGGACACAAAATGGAAAATGAGTGTCAATCGCGGCTGATGACGTGATTAATTTTGCATCGTCTGTTCTGAATCATGTGAAAATACGTAATTGACGTTAGAACAGCGAACATGATCTGGTCACAATTGACCTGACATTTTCATCCCATACTCAAATACCTGAGTCCAGAACATCATGAGCTAAGGCTGTATTCCGAATGAACTGCTGATATTCGCTGGAATTGCATGATTGCTTTCCGATCGGCTTTCTGTGCTAAATTATTCTATTATTACATTCTTTACATGCTAGCCCGATATAAAAGTCAAGGAAACATTTAAATAGAATTGATAGGCACAGTTTGTCGTGCAGTCTGATGTTGTCTTATCCTTTATGCATCGATTCCATTAAGAAGGTTAAAACACGATCCTTCTGTTAGAGAACGACCAAAATTCATGTTAGTCGTGAACGTGGGATTGGCCAGCTAAATACAAGTGTAACGTGTCCGTTATAACATAACATAACATAACAATTTTGTCATGACAAATAAGTGGATTAGGAGAGAACGGTTAGCAAGGATCGCTTCGACCAAATCATTGCAAGCTTTCATTTTATAAATATGGTTTACATATAGGTCTTTAACATGATTAATTTCCTCCTTTTACACTGAATTCCAGCATAACTTTCGTGAATTGCAAATCGCACTTGGTTTTCTCTGAAGCTCGAAATTCAACGAGAAACACTAACTAATGATCTGGAAACAGTGTGATAACAAAAGTGTGGTTTTCGCGCACTGAACTGAATAGTATGTTTGCTATTTTTATTCGTATATGGTAATTAAATTATGAAACTCACTTTATTTATATAGAGTATAATAAGCGCCATTGAAACTGCCGCTATTGTCATGATGATCGGTACTGATATGAGCAATACTTCGGCGCCCCAAATTTGTGCATAGATGACGATAAACGGAATTCCCATTGTTAAGGTGATTTGCAGTAAAACATATATTGTTCTAAAAAAGAATGTGTGGGATAAATTTGTATAATACCGCGTGTGATTCAACAGTTATGCATGTAATCTTTTAGGTAGCGTATCTCCACATTACATTAGTAGTATTACCATAAGTGTGTCCGTAGTTGAGTATTAGTAGAAAAACTAAATGATTGTGTTGCGGTATCTTAGCCATTAGATTATCATGCTTCTTCAACAAATCCAAATAATCATGTTTAAAGGATAATTTATTTGATGGCAAATGATACTCACTTCATATAGTTAACCATATATGACTGTCAAACAGCTGTCCCAAAAATAAGGCTGCATAAGTAGTTGCTGGTGATTTTTAAAACATACCCCCAATGCATCTTGATAGTTTATTGGACAAATGCAAACATTTTTACTGGAAGCTACAGAAAATGTTCTTATGAATGTTCGCACCAGGATTTTAAATATTTTATTTCCGGATTAGCTGAATCTTTCACATTCGTAGTACTATGCAATTCAACAAATCGTACAATTGTTGTTTGTAAAGACTGGAAGAAGAATTTCAGTATGCCCCAGAGCAACCATTCATTTCACCCAATCTCAGGAATTTCGATAAGTAACTGATTCGCTATTCAGTCTCTTCATTAAAATGAACGCGATTCTGAAACCTAGATGAATGCGGCAATGTGCTGAAAAATGTTTGTGACCGATCGGGCAATCATATTAGTGAAACAGAAAGTTTGTAACGAATCGCCTAGAGCAGTTTACAGATAACGTTTCGATTCTAGCACAGAAACCTCGTCTTAAAAACGGGTGTCAGTATGAACAGAGATCGGGTTTGTGTAACATTCACCTGACCAATCCTAATTTGGCTAAGAACTGCACAGACCATGGTTGACAAAAGCTTTTTAAGGTAGACAGTTGAAATTAATACCAATTGACGCACCCCCCTTACATGCTCGACAATCCCTATGAGGAACTTGTTTTTTACAGACGTATCAAAGTCCCATGCAATAAATTATTCAGGTTGCGAGTGACAAGAAAATGATGATGTATTGTTAGGATGAAACAAATAAGTAACGAGTGACAGAATCATCCTTTTAAACGTTAACCCCTCTTAAAAGCAAAGAATAGCTTAACGAATTTTATGTTTAATGTGATATAGATTTGAATTGAGTGTGATATATATTTAGCAAAATAGTTCTTTTAATACATACATATTGTATTGTATATTGTGCATGTTATTGTTATATTATATAAGAGTATCTGACTTGACTAACCTGGAAGAACCAAGGCATTAAGGTATATCACTGTCTTCTAACACTTCTAAATTGTACCAGTTAAATCCTTCTAGGCACAAGATCAACAAAAATGCCTAGGATCGTTTGGTTCGAAAGGTGGCGGTCTCTGAATTGCAACTTATTCTCTGTGTTTTTTGCAGTCACACTCGTAATGCGAATGAACTTTGGCGATGAAAATTTTCATTGGCAATGTATAACCTGATAAATTATACAATAACTGAGTTTATGAGATATTGCCTGCAAATTGATTTCAACGTACATCCGTCCTCATGTTGATACGCTATACCGGCATGGGATCCTTGGTTGAAAAAGATATTCTGCCATTAGAAACTCCGCAGCGCAGAGCTACAAAACTCGTCCTGGGACTATCAAATTATCCATACGAAACGCGACTCAAATTATTGAATTTGCATTCGGCTCAATACAGACGGAAACGAGGAGCATTAATATTCATTTTGACATTGCTTAGTCAAACAAATCATCCTTGCGTTCATTTGTTTCATCTTTCCCATAACACACATCTGCGAGGTCACCAATCGAAACTTTACCAACAGCATAGCAGGTTGAACTGCCGCAAATAGGCATTTTCCGTTCGCAATGTGCAACTGCGGAACAGTTTACCTACTCATGTGGTACAATCTGGAAGTGTTAAAGTTTTCAAGAAATCACTAGATATCCACATGGAAAAGTATGTTTTTTATGTTTGACAATAATCTAACAATATTTTGATATTTTTTACCATCCGACCCGATGTCCATTTTTGTGGGTCATGTAAAGCATAGCTTTTTACCTGCATATAATCTATGAATAAATCTATGAATAAACTATTCCTACTGATTGCATTCAAACGATATACTTATATACTATTTCAAAATATGACAATGATAACAAAAAGTTGCAGATCTGATTTGGTTATGATCAATTGACTAACTGTCCTCGTGTTCGCATAGCTTTATTCTGGAAACCATGTCATCTCTGCGCAAATCAACTTTTTAACCTATGGACTTATCAAAGATTTGCTGGTACTAGGTTTACATAGCAGGCATCAATGATACTATAAAACTCAGCTCGAGATTTCGTTCGACGTTTGTAATTTACTGCAGCATTCGACCGTCGAAAACTCAAATACAAATGTACCGGCTCTGTTCATTCAGTCGCTAATAAAACTCAGTAAAGCATAACTGTTTCGACTTCAATATAAACAGGGTACTCTTTCGAATCGACACAGAAACGCAACTCACGTGCTTTCTGAAATCAAAGTTGTACGTGTTGCATAATAACTTCTCGCAATCACCGTCCCAAGAATGCAAAGCACCACGCTATTGAATATGACAACGAGTGTTATAAAAATCACAATGATTTCGCGATACTCCGACGGACCGACGCAGCTGTTAAACAACAAATTGTTGCCACAAATCAATTATAATAAGCTGCGTGTATTTGAAGAAATTCGATATTATATCAAAAGAATAATGATTTTATCAAGGAATTTCGATGAATGATGATGATAATGATGAGGAATGGTTAAAGTCTTCGAATGTTTTCGTGTTCGAGTAAGTCCATTGGGCTTTAACAAGTGTTTAAGGGGATGATTTTCAGTATGTAAGATTTTGAATGCCAACAGGAGGTCACACCATATCCTTCGTTCGGTAAAATCGTATAGATTTAGTTTTAACATTCGCTCTGTAAAAGGCAAATTTACATAACCGGAGACTAACTTTGTCGCACGATAATAAATTCTGTCAAGTAGTTCGAATTCTTTCCAAAGCCATTGTGGCCAGGCTTGGGTGGAATATTCCATAACAGGACGTAGATAAGTATTAAGTAACCGGGATAATGTTTCGGGCATGAAAATCCTGAATATCCTTCTAAGAATAATGAAGATAAGGCAGGATTTAATGTACACTGTTTGTCAATGATATCCGGGCTTGAGTTTAAACAACACCCAGATACCGAGATATTTTGTTACGGTGGTCCAGACGCGACCTTGCCTGCCGAGCAAATATTTGTGGTGTAGAGATTTTCACTTGGAACATTTTGCCAGAAGAAATCACATGCTCGGAATCTGTAGCGGTTTTCGCTTCTAAACTCGAAGAGTATATGATGAACTATGCATTATGTGGATCTACTGATTGATTTTTGATTTTGAGATATTTTATATTTTTAACTTTTTTTATAACTTTTTTAAACTTTCTGAGTTCTGCGTTCTGAGCTTTAACATTTGTTTTGAGTTACAGTGATTTTCATTTGAAATATACATGAAATGTTATATAAAAAATCTTATTGCTAACGTATCGGTTGCTTTATACTTTGACGGAGTTTGGACATAATAAAACCATACATTTGTGAACCCTCGCAAATCCACAGAATAAAGATGACCAACCATTATTAACCACCAGGTCACATAAAAAGAATTTTGGATAGAAGCACGTTTCACACACTTCACATTATCCTCCAAAAGAATGCAAACTTGGTTTCACCAATGGAATCAATAATGTTTGCAATATTTGTGGTCAACTGGAATGTTCTATAGATGGTTATTAAAATAGATGACGCCTTAGTTACTATCACATTTGTTGAAACCACGTGTGAAGAAATTCATCATACTTCCATTGAAGCAAGCATTCGGTAAATTAAAACCCACAAATCAATAAACCAACTGTGAATGATTTCTTAAACACTTTTACTGCGACATTCAAACTATGATGCCCCAAAATGCGACTTGCACCATATATATGACACGGAGTTCGAATGTCAGGCCATGGATATGCATAATTGATGAGCGGCAATAACCGCGGAACCAGTCATGTGCTTCTGTCATAAACTGTCTGTTGGCCTCCTTCGGTCGATGTCGACCATGGATGTACATTACAATCGCATGAATTTTCATGTTGTACAGCTTTTCGAATGACTAAACAGTCCGATTCGGGATGAACAATCTCTCCCACAGCGCTTGCAACGATAGGCAGAACTCGATTGTTGGGCGTCAGGTGCACGCCGGCGACGTGATATGCGTTCAGCAGCCAAGAGCTGTATCTGCTCCTCCTCAGCTCGCAGACAATGCCTCCAACGTAAAGCGATTCGGGAAGAACAATCTCTCTGTCATAAACTAATTATTTATAAAATCTAAGTATAAACAAAAATATGCTACGCGCGATAGCACTGAGGTTTTACAAGTTTGAAAACGTAGCTAGCCAAGCAGTCGGACTATTTTAGTAATCGCAGTCAAAGTGATAAAATGCGATTCTCTCCAGACTATACTTTCAATATGTGTAACTGCACATCGACAGCAGATTTCAAATTTAAATGTTAAATAAGTTTATGATATGGTTATTGAATAGGTAATGGTAAATTTCACAATAACAAAAGAATGTTAACCAATGTATCTCACTGTACACACGGAGATGACGAAGGACAAAACATTCCAAGTATATTATGTGACAAATACCTGAGTATTGTACATGAAAGTGAATATAGAAAATAATGTCAACATTACACAAAATAGGGATTCTAATCAATGACGCTACGGTACTCCCGCCTAGAGCGTTGGAAGTTAAGGAAATGCTCGATTTTGTATTGACAATTGCCGCATGACTCGGCACAAATCGTGAGGTCTTGATTTATCGTCGGCCAAACATCCATATTAACGGCAGGCTGATTTAGTCGGACTTCTATAAGTGTGGGCGGTAAAACGGTGAGGGAGAAATTGTGAGTTGCCGCGTGCGATTAAAAACTATATCAGCTACAGCAGCCAGTTTGTGAAAATACATTTCATTCCCGATTAAAACTATTACCTTCGTTACATCCCGAGGTAAATTCTGAAGACCCAACCCTTTATGGATGCGCTCATCAGAGTACTTGTCACCCAAAAGTCGTTGTAGGTTTATTAAATGTTGAAATGGTGTACGATCAACCATTTGCTCACCACTTAGCAATTTTAACAAATGTTGTTCGTCTCCAGATGCCAATCTACTGATTATTTCCACTATTCAGTGTATTGTAGGGAGATTCAGGTGGTTTGTTAAGTGTGAGATCTGCGACCTCTTTGGCTACTTGAGAAGAGATGTTAGCATTAAAATAATAGTAGGTAGAATGTTGACTGTGTAATCTATGTTTGAACAATACCACCTCCGCCTGAGTGAACCGTAAACGAGGATCTAATTCACTGAATTCGGTGAATCTTAGAATAACGAAATTCTCCATTTTAAAACAGATGTGAGAATTATCGTTGTTCATACAAAATGAGCGAAAAAGCTAGAAAGTATGCAGCAAGAAAAAATGTTCAAGAATAAAGGGCTTGTAGCGTAATTGATTCTAATCCTTATTTTGTATAATTTTGACTTTAATTCATGTATTCGGTTCCACGTAAAATACTCATGTATTTGTTTGATGAGTTTACCAAGGTCATATAATATACTTTGAATCTCTTGTGTTTCGCCTTCTCCATGCGTGGCGTGGCTTTTTTTAACACGAGGATCTCAAAGAAGAGAATATTCGTTTGTCTGTGGTGAGCTACATTTATTAACATTCTTTTGTTATTGTGTAGTTTACCATTACAGATACGCTCTAACTTGAAACAGACTTTTAGATACTTCTTCAACTGAAAGTGTCCAAGTTAACTCTAACAAATTACAACGGGATTTAAGCAAACTATACTGCATACCACGCGCTGATATATTGCCATTTTAATCCCGAAAGTCTAAAATGATTGGAAAATTCATGAATCACACTTAAACGCGCGCTTAAGATTAACTGGTCAAGACCAACAATAACATAGCTTATGGTGTTTTGAAATCATGTAACATCAGTTGGTACACCATTACAAACTATTTACAACAAGGCACGCCGTAGCATGCGTATGCTAGAAGGATATTCAGAAGATTTAGGCCATATATATTTCTCCGGATGTTGAGTACTTGTGAGTGTCCTATATTGGAATATTAGCACCAATTCGGCACTTCATGGCTGTGGAGGGATATTAAACTCCTCAACCCACAGACAATAATCCCCTCAAACATTTTCTCAACCCCAAGGATCTTACTCGGGAACGCAGACATATAAAGACGTTAAGCATCCCACATTCACGACTGGTAATTTTTCGGAATGTTTTCTCATTCAGAATTTGATTCACGTAGAAAATATTGCCAGAAAAAATCAATATTTGGAATCAATTAGGGATTTTACTTCAAAGCTCGATGAATACATGTAGAACCATGCGGTATGTGACCGTCCCTATTGATTCTTGAATTTTTTTTACATATTTTGTACTCTGTATACCTCCTAAGCTTGTGGTTTTGTTAAGCCTGTTTGCTTTTTCTACCATGAAAATGTCTGAGTTATGATTTTTATGGAATTATCGTTGTGCATCAATGTTTGTCTTTCGAAAAAGAATTTGCCATTCTGTGAGCGAATCATCAAATTCATAAAGCAACAACACAAATGATGTCCGTTTTTATTGATTTGCAAGTATTTCCAGCGTTGACTAAAACACGAAGGCATTCAATATCTCTGTCGATTCCACATTCTCTATTGGATAGCCTCCATATAACCTTTCTCGTTTTTACTCTAGTTTACGAAACTCCTTGCGGTAGTGAACCATAAAATCGGAATCTAGTGTGAGTTTTAAGTAAACGATAATAAATATCCGTCAAACAATACTAAGCTTTATTAACTCTCCGAGGTTTATACCTTCTAACTCCATATAAATCGTCAACATATAATCTTTCTTTCAATTGATTGCTTTTATATCGTGTTGAATTAGCAAATAAATGTCAAATTTTTGATCAACGGTTGCTGAAATCTTTGCTTACAACTTTTACTACTGTGAATAAACGCACTGAATGGAACAATCAACCGCATGTGACCATGGCCTCTTAACTTGCCGATTTTCAAGTTCGTATAGCCTTTTCCAGAAAGTGGAAAAATAATATTGTTTGTGTATGTGAGGATAAGTTTGTCTTGAAATGTACTATGCGTAAAGAACTTAGAAGCCAAATCGTCCGTGTCGCTCAGTGTGTCAAATTTTCGAATAATCGACAAGCATAGATGCTCATTAGTATAAACGCTTTAATACCAGCAGAACTGCTCATTTGCATGTATTCACACTACAAACACACGCCACGACCCGTTTTATGCTGTTTGCACTCATCAGAGACACTAATATCCCGATTCGCATGTGCTTGAAACAGTGGAAGAATAGAAAACAGGTTGTCCTTGTATGCCACTGCTCTAGTATCAAGTTATCATTTTTGCAGTCATGGCTTCCCAACCTATCTTTGCATACGAAATATATAATAAAAATGATTAGTTAAATATCATGAAGTGAAATGTGGTACTAAAACCAGAAAATAAATGCGAAACATATAAATTCATTTACAGTTCCAAAAATTTGCACTTACGAACTGCCAGAATTTATTTTACTCACAAATCCAAACCAAACGAATACCGCTAGGATAGGCACGAAATAGGCAATAACTGAAATGATTGTCCAATTACGTCGAGTTTTATTTGGTTTGTCGTCCGCATGCGATGGAAAAACGCTAAAATCAAGATCGAGCTTAGCATGGGTATCGGTTTAAAAATATTCCTTATATACAATATATGCTTGGTCTGAGTTATATAATTCTAGTACCCATATTTTGTTATCGAATAATCATCAACATTTACTGGCTGTATATTAAATCACGGTTACTATGTGTTCTAACGCGAGCAGAACGTTCAGTCGTACAAAAATATACCAGCTTGCGCAAGCTATTTTCTCATCCCAATCAATGTAACAAAAGTGCTTGTAAATTTGATGTATTAAATCACACAGTCGTATACAATATTTAAGCGGAATTTCCTAATTGAAATATGTCAAAAACGTTTATATCAGATTAATTATTGCTAGTATATTAATAAATACACAATGGCATTTATATATTTAATTTGATAAAAAGCGTAAGAGAAACGAAGTTACTTGAATTTTAGCATTCTAAAAATTCCAACGTCGTTAGATTAAGAAACTCCGCATTTACGTGCTAACAACCCACACTTACAATGTATAACGAAATGCATCAGGTATTTTAAGCAAACTCAGCACCGGACCCAGAATCACGATGTATATTTTCATTTAAACCTCCTGGTCAGGCTTGTATGCTGGGAATACTACACTGAAAACGGAACTGCCGCAGGTGTTTTTATTCAGCGCAAATTTGCTTTGTTTGGATTTCTGGTCGTGAAAATTTGGTAAACTCCACTAGTTTAGCCATATTCAAATCGAAAATTGACGATTAAATGCGAGCTAACACTGAAGTTCCAACCAACTATTAAAAGGTTATACTAATATTTCGACTCTGTTGTTATTTATAATTAAATGTTTCTGCAACCATCAATATTGAATCTTGGTTTTATGGACGAAGTATGGGATGGGGATGTGAACACCACAATACATTAATATATCACTTTTTTATTATTGTTTTCCCTTTTGTAAATTATACGTGTTTTGTATTGTTTAATGTCTTCTATAATGAACTTGGAGCTAACCATTTGTTTGAAAAATGCATCTTATGCGCTTTTCGATGTTATTTGTGATAAATAAAATCAAGTCATCGACTCACATGTTTTTTTATAGTACAATTATTTTTGGTACCTTATTTTTCTGTTTTATTTAATAAGTAATATTGCATTTATGCGCGATAACACGTTAATTTCTAAACATAAACTAATCCAGTAACTATCACACACGTAATCTACATTCTACCTAAATTCTGTGTATGTGAGATCGAAAAATATATTAAAAACATTGGAAATCATCAACTTACACAAGTCGCATGCAATTAATTCCGTAGATGAACATCCAAGTGAAAGCACAAAGCGGAATTGCGCATAAGGCGAATGACAACATTGTGCACAGGACATTTTGCTGCGGCGAGACGAGCGGCAAAAGTAAAGAAAATAGGGTTTGCAGCAGCAAACATAGAATGATATTGACTTGGTCCATTCGGAAATGGCCACTGTGGAATCAAGAAAAACGTAATTAGAAAGATGTTTCCCAGCAAACAATCCGATTGAGAGAAAGAATACGTACCTTGAAAACGCAAACAGGAGGAGGACAATATACACTGGGATTGTGATTGCCGCGCAGATATAATTGATGATTTCAACATGACGACCGATGTTTGCAATCTGTTGAGACAACATTAGAACAGTAAAAAATAAAGCTTGAACTCGGAAGACATGTTTGGATAAGTTCCGATTAGTAAAATGTGTTTAATTACCCGACCACACGATGAGGATACAAATACGGTTGATCGCATGTGCTGAATCAAAATATTTCTATCTTAATCAGCTCACACACCGTTGCGTTTTTTATCTTGAGCAAGCATTAAAACAGGCAAAAATACTAAACAATGCTTGAAGTACGAAACATTGATAAGAACCGTTGTGTGTTAAGTTTCAATTAAAATCTGATTTCCTTGAACTTAAAACAGTTTTGCAAACAATCATGTATTTAAATTCTAAGTATGGGTTCCATTTATCAAACGAAGGACCATTTTGTCATTGTTAAACACACACACACACATATATATATATATATATATATATATATATATATATATATATATATATATATATATATTGAGGGCTACTTAAGTCAATCTGCGTAATGAGTAATCGTTCCATTCAGATTCCGATGCAAATAATTCGATCACAATTCTAACAAAATTGATTATTTTAATTTACGAAAATAATTTTTTTAAAAACTATCGGTTAGAGCAAATTTTGGGTAACATTTCATTATTCACACAGATGCTTCGTCGGACCAAGGGTATTAATCAGAACAGTGAACGTGATTTAGTAGCACTCCATCCACCAACTTTAATTGGTCGTGTGACTGAACAGCCTATTGAAATCCTAGGAATGCCAATTCGTTTAGACAGACAGGATGGATAAGCCAAATCACACAGCCCAGCGTGAAGTCTGTCAAGGTCAATTGACACTGCCGTTCATATTTGCGTTGATACGTACAAATGTGATAATTGTGCCTAAAGCCAACTAAGTTATAAAATTAATTATTTTTTTATTTTTTCATTTATTTTATACTTTGATTAATATTTGCCAGTCGGAGCGCCGTGTACTTGTTCTGACCAACAGACACTTGGTCAGACAAATTTTCTGCTTCAGAAGTGAAACGTTTCCCAAAAATGCTCTCACCTATTTTTTCAATTTTATATTCATGAATATGACTATTCGATCGGTGCCAAACATTTTTTGTTATATTTCCGAACATTCTAATATTCTCTGGTTCCATTTTACCCAATAAAAGTTAAGCTATCTGTACGTGCGTTTATAAAATGAATGGTTTTTATTTCAACGACTTACGGAACCAGCGCCCAGCCAATATACCAAAGCAATCGCAAAAGTGCTTCTTGTCTTCGATTCACAGACACATTCAATTCCATGTTTCGTGAATACCGTCTTGCACTCGTCTAAATTCCAGCCTGATTTTCTGTGAAAAAATGTACATTTTAAAACGTTTTCTTTTTCGGTTTTATATAGACTACGCTGCATTAATCCAACTATACGTGGTCAAAACAATTTACAATGAACATACAAGTTTTGCTCAACCGAAAATAAACGTTCAGAGGTTTTTCAAAAGACAAATACTTAAAATACTTTCTAGCAGATAAAACATTCCAACAGATTAACAGGATAACATTTAGCGTTGACCTGCAAAAACGGTTAACCAAAAGACGCTTAAGGATTTTTAGTCTCCACCAAAATGTGTATATGTAGTTTTCAAACATTTTGTATCAGCGTGCCGTTTTGAAATTTATTTTTTTCGCTTGAAACGTTTCCAATGTGCCACCGGAATAGGCACTATCATTTGTCGTATCCCTTGCTATAAGGTTTTATTCAAATGGTTTGGTACAACGTAGAAATTGAATCGCTGACTAGCGTATGACGAGTTGATGCTCTACAGACTTTCGTATAACTAAATACTCCGATTCCGGAGAACCAAAATCTCTCACAGCAATAACGCTCTAAGCGGTACACGGGTGATCGGTGCAATTCGCACACCATAGGTGTAATCTGGTTCCAAGGTTGTCAAGTTCGATGCGCTTTGGAGGATAAGCTCCCAATTAAAAAATTGCTCTGATGGCACGTGTCTCTTATAGTCTCTGACAACAAAGTCCAGCTCCCAGCCTGCACGTGTGGTCCTGTGTGACCAGGCGGAACTGCTTCTACTGACAGAACATAAGTGAAGTACGTGTTTCAAACGTAATCACGGTATAACGTTGTAAGGCACTGCAGGATATCGTTAACATGATTAACATGTTCAATCACGTGCACACGTATGTAGACTGGGTGGAACTCAAAAACATTTTCAGTTGCAAGCATGTTGTGGTTCAATTGTGTTACGAAATTTGTGTGCTAAAGATTCGAGCTAGATGCAATCAAACGGATTATCTTTATATACTGACAGGAATTGATTTAATGTTTTTCAGAAGGTCAAGATTCAATATTCAATATTCAAGAATTTATGGTATAAAAATCTTGTAGCTGTACAACACCATGGGACATTCATATAAAGACGAATATATATCTAAAATGTTCAGGCGTCGGGAATATCGATACTTCTTGAAGTCAGAAAAAATGTCATGTATTGTCTCGGTATGATGGAAAAATACGCGTTTGGATAAATGTCATGTGAAGTTATGTAACTGGGATGTGCGATTAAATTACTTCGCATAAATATGTTAAGTTTGTTCCTTAAAATGCTTTCACTAGGTGATTGTATGACATCTGACGGTAGGGAGTTCTAAACTAAACAAACGCACAACGAATACAATAACCGACAGCAGTTCCGGTGAGAATGTGGAATATCAAATGCCAGTGGGTGAGTACGTGTGGTATGGCTTCACCGGAGGCGAAATAGATACCTCAAAGGATGCATCTTTGAGTTCATTATTTTTATGAATTTGGAATAGATCCAACCGTACCCCTCTGAGAAGCAGTGTATCTTAATTAAGATGCACCAGTCGATCCTCATATTATAGGTTGGTGAGACAGCCAACCATTTCAGTTGCTCTGTGAAAAATTCTATCGAGCAGCTTGATGTCCTTTAGTAGCTATGGTGCCCAAGCTTGCACTTAGTAATCCATCACTGGGTTCATATACATATTTATGAGCATGATGAATGTTTCACGCGAAAATCATCCGAAAATACGCAGAAGCATACCTAGCTCAGTTGTACACTGCTTCGCATTGCATGCCATTCTTAAGACTTCCACTAATCCATACGCCGAGGTCCTTTTAGTTTGTTGTCCATTCCAGTTGTTGTGATTCATGGTTGTATGAGAATGTGCAAAATTTTGCACATTATGAAGTGGAATTGAAGCTCGTTTCGCCCTGACCAGCTGTTCAATATATCCATATCACTTTGTAAGCGCAAACTTTCCACGCTTGACGTGATTCGCATACAAAGTGTAGCATCATCCGCAAAGTGAACCATTTTGGCTGTGAAAAGTTTCGGAAGGTCGTTGATGTAGACAAAAAGGTGAACCTGACGAAGTACCTAACCTTGTGAGACACCCCTAGTGGCTCCGATTTCCCTTGACATTACACCATCGATATGTACAATTGCCTTGCGATCAAGAAAATAGCTTCTCAGCCAGGTAAGAAGGCACCCATTAATACAAACATCCCGCAGCTTGTTCTGGAGCATAGAATAGTCCATGCGATCAAACGCCTTTGATATGTCCAAGTAACACGCACGCAAACAACACTCTCATCCACTCTCTGCGTCCAGTCGTCCGTTGTCTCCAGTTGGTTAGTCAAGGAAGAACAAGACATCTGAAATTCACGTTGCTCTTTTTAAAACAACTTTTGGATTTCGAGATGATTCACAATTGTTTCGCACACAATGCCCTTCATAACTGTTGAGAGTACTGTACCGAGTGTAACAGGGCGTTAATTTTCTGGGTCAGAACAAGTTCCAGATTTGTAGATGGGTAATATTATTCTTCTCTTCCAATCAGTCGGTGCAACACCCTCCCTCAATGAGTGAATAAATAAATAAAAATTGGTTCGCACAATTGATTGCCTCATAACTTTAGGATTGCAGATGTGATTCCGTCAACACCCCAAGACTTGTTGATATTCAACCTGCGTAGGTGGTGCTGCACTATCTCAGAATTGATGCATATATCGCTTATATTACGTTAACTCACATATATCTGTAACAGAAGATCGCACCTCATTGGCTATCCCTGTTTGTCTGAACTGGTCACCCCACATTTGGATTGCAGAACAAATGCAAGTGGGATTGTACTTATCGGCATACGAATGATACGGGTGTTGTAATGTTCATACACGAGCTAGAGTGATAATCACACATGCTTAACATGTCGGACAGATTTCAGTGTTTTGTTGGAGAATTCGGTTTATTCATACATGATTTGAATTCGAAACACATTTGTTGAAACGTCAGTCACGGTTTAGCTTAAACGTTTTGATGAGACTGCAATTGGCATTCTGGGTAACTATAATAAAATGCACACAATGTTCGGATAAATTCACGATAATCAAAAATCACAGGTGAATCAGCATGAGGACTTTATGCGTGGTAAATGATTTGCCTTGTTAACCTAAAAGCCACATTTTCCCATTACTCAAAAAATCAATTTTCGACGTCGTTTTAATTCATGCGACCTAAATGATTAATGTTTGCCAGGTATTCTAAAATTGCCCGGCTGCAATTTCTGTCCAAGAATTTCAAATTAGCCAACAATTGTCCGAGTAGTTCACTGCAAAACTCACGAGCTTGGATCGAATTTTCCACATCTGAATACGTTGATTTGTACCTGTTGATAGGAATACAGCCTTGTCGGTGAGGTGTGAAAATGGACAGATTTCTTACAAGTTAAATGTGACGAATAGGTTTTCAGTAACATTATGATATCAAATTTTCGTAATTATTTCAAATAAACGTTTGCGTGCTTGAGGTTTTATTACCTCAATAACTGTTGATACATTTGTAGTGAATTTGTTCAGTCAAAGGTTTTTGTTTCACAAATAAATTAACCTCAATAACTGCAAAGTAAATCCAAATAAAATATTCAGTTAGCTCGATTCTCGATTACTTGTAAACACAAACATCTAGAAACCGTCTGTGGAGTATTGGCTTCGCCATAACAATCAAAGTATCCTGGTTCTGTCTAAGGTATTACAGCCTGCGAACTAAAGCCAACATACGGTTCTGCTCTATTACGTTTAATTACGTCTTTCAAACAAACAAAAAACAATCCATCCGTGTTGAATTACGCTTGAGTTGCTGCTCCAAAATAAAAAAATATATGCGATTTGGAATCTTTTGAAACAGTGCATATTTCGGCCAATACAAGCGAATATGAAATAGGTACAATCCAATCATATTAAACATAAGCAAATGAAAAATACATAATTTCAGTGATTATTATCAAAAGTCATATATGACATAGTATTTCAATTTCGAGAAGGTTAGTTTTTAGATTTTATATATTTAATCTTCGTCGTTGTTAGGAACAATATACATACTTTGAGCGAATGAATTAGTGTTGGAGAATTGCTTCAAGTCATTCTTCTTCTTTCTTCTTCTTCAATAATTAATGTTTATGATAATCAGGAACAAGTTATACGGCCCAAATTTTGCCGTCGTTCTAGCAAACGGAGATAGGCAAATAGTTGTTAACTCCGAAAATTTCTACATCTTCGAGTTTGCCGGGGAAATTCGGTGATGAGCAATGAGGTACTACATGTTAGCGCACATAATCTGTCTTCTAAAAGGATAGTTATGATTTTTAAACTAGTAGTAGCCAAATTTGATTAGCAGTTTTTTGATTTAACTGTTTTAAGTTTGTTTATGTTATTACACATTGTACCTTCAAAAAATTAGAATTCTTTGTAAGATTATAACCTCATTTTTTACTAGCAGAGCAGAATGTTGTTTAAACTAATATCTGACAAAAAACGTGAACCATGGGCACGTGCCATGTCACGAACACTTGAAGAGCAAGCAATGGCGGCTGACAATTTAAATCTGCTGCTGTTTCCTCAAAAGTTCTTATGGGTTTCCTCCTGACCGGAAATCTTTCGGATTTACGAATATCACTTTTAGTCCTCACACAACTTCATACTTTTGAGTAATGTCTCAAGGGGTGGTGTTATGCTAATCGTTTGAGAGTTGATGGTTTAAACCCGTCGGTAGTGTACTTCACGCGTCGAACTAGGAATCTGTGCCTCTGTTGTCAGCCCATGCACTATCTTATACGGATGAGTAGTACCAATAACCACAAAACACCATAAATTATCCGTTTAATTGTGCTAGTGATACGGTGAGCAATATGACTGTTGCTTGAAACTTCACGTTATATCGCCCTACTTCACTAAAATATTTCTAAATCCGATGGCACACTCCAAGTCCTAATAATGATCGGTTAACTATAAAATCGTAACTGATGTTTGGACTGGGTAGAATGGTAACATCAAATTTCAATCATCTTATGTAAGCTTCCACGAAGCGTTACCGAGATATTCAGTCAAGTCCATTATCTCTATACAAGTCTGACTTCATTCAAATTGTGAACATTTTTATGAAACGGGTATAGGTTATTGGTTTATTGCAACGAAAGATTTGAATCATTCATTCTCTTTGCTCCAAATCGTTTAGTAACCATTCAAAGAAATGTAAACCATTCAACAAAAATTTAGCCTGATCTCTCCGATGTATATTGGATGCAAAACTTCTCTCAATAACATACCTTACAATCCCGTGTTATGAAATATTAATTTATTGAAACAATACGAAACTATATGCGTCAAATAAACATTTTTAGAATTAACAGATAAATATAATCGAATTCCTTTTTTCAGTTTATTATGAGTATACTATGTTTCAAAAATCAGATCGTTGCATTTTACCTCGGAAAAATTTATGCGGTAGATTGCTTCATTGGCGAAACTGTCTATGAGAACGATTTGCGAACTCTCCTGTTCCACACCTTTCGGATCGTGATTTCCATTTGGCGCTTTAGATATAGGTACCCGTGAAACAACTGCGTTTCCGTCGGCATCTATGATTAGGGTAAACGATGTCAGAGGTTTGATAAAAATATCGATCATGTTCTTTATTTACACTGAAATCATTTTGTAGATGATTCAAACTAATTTGATCAATTATTTCTAATAAAACTAATATTTTTCCTCCGTAATCTCCACCTGATATATTAATTGATATTTTCTTGGACTTTAACAACTGTGTGGACTCATGATATTGCGGTGCTCATACCGATAAACTTACGAATAATTCAGTAGTTGATTTCAATTTAGTTCGAAACTTAACTTTATCCATTCACGATTACTGAACCTATCTTACTGTCTGCACCTAATGACGTCAACCAGCCAGAAACCGACAGTGGTGTGTAAGGGATGGGGATGTGAGCACCACAATATATTTATCCTTCACACGTTAAGAGTTTCAATCCACAATAACTTTGAACGTCATATTCTAGCGTGCTTTTGCAAATAGCTTGTAATTGATTTTTGTGTTCGAAGCGAATAAGCGTAAATTTGCTGATATTTTTTAGTCAAATTTGACCTGTACACACATGAATGGAACCTTTGTTTGTTGTTCAGCGTTAGTTGTATAAATCGAAGCGAAGAGTGGATATAATGTTCAAATGCTTTGAGTATCATTCTTGTGGTTTCAACAAAACAAAACTGGGGATTGAATTCCTGCGATGGAAGTTAGAAATGACGTTATTTTCGGAAGGTCGTTCTGCGTTACATGTTGTCTGCTTCAAACTCCATTGTAGAATTATGTAAGTAATTGTGTTTGGAAAACGACCTCTAGAAAATACGTAACCCAGAATGTACCGCAAATAAACATTCGACACTTAAGAGCTCCTAATTGTAAATTTAGTAATTGTTTTCCATTATGAATAGTTAAATCTGAAGCTTGTTGAAGCTCGTAGCAAATTTAGCTGGTTGAACTAGTTTTAGGAAAATTAGTTAACATATTTTCGTAACGGATGAGTAACATCACATTCAAGCCAAACACAGGCAAATTAAATATTCTCGGTTATTTACGCTGTCATTCGCAACTTAAACGTAAAACGATCCACGGGGAACTTACCATCCTTTTTGAATTCGGAATCAACTTTCGTTATCCCATTCTCCAGCTCACCCAATACTACTGAACGCTGTCCGTTCGACAATACCTGAAATATGTTATGGTTACATGTGAGCTGCTAGAATCAGTTTAACATATATTTATTTTAGGAATTCGTATAAACTCGTTTTTAACTTACTCCAATGTTGACGTGTTCCTTTTGCAACATATTCACCATTGATTTCCTGAATAATGGCATGGACCTTCGGAATGTCGCGAGAAGTTTTATTACGTCCTGTGTAGCGTTCATTTGTTCATCTCTTAGTACGTGCAACTGCTTAGATTGTAAGTACTTTTCAAATGCAGGTAAATAATGCTCGATCAACTTCGATGCTTCTTTTCTGTTCAAATTAAATTGATACGGCTTTGATTGGCAAGCCACTCAAGATTGTTGGATACGATAATGATGTCACTAATAACATACATAAAAATACAATGATAAAAATATAAAACATATTTGGGAGCTGATATGTGCCAAAAGAGTTGCTTTTCGAAATTGAATTAATTGAAGATATAAGCCAGGATGATATATTATTATAAGCATTCTGAAATACAATTTTGAAGAACATTGGGTTCAGACAGAATTCAATCACGCTGAGCCGAGCAAAACGCAAGGTACACTTTAAATTATAATAATTGAAAAAAATAAACTCTTAGCGAACTTATTAAGTTTAGTAAATGCGCGAAAACCTGTCTGATCGTGATAAGTTGATCTGTTGATATTGTCAATGACCGCAAGTGATTCCATGGAACAGAACTTACTCTGATATTTGTTCAAGTTTGTCTTCCATTTCCGACAAGTAGTGCTCCAGTAGCGAAGTATTTTGTTCAGCTAAACTTTTGGAATTCATCATGAAGGCGATGATATTGGGCTAAAATATGAAAATAAAAAAGAATATGTATGATAGAGAATTCTCATTTTCATGCAGTTCCATCACACAAACACCCCACAACCGATTTCGTGATGTTTGCACTAATCTGGTAGGGAAAGTACGATCAGGATCCCCATGCCCTTTGAGAACAGATTTTTTCATAGTTGTCAGTTACTGGTTTGGGGCAATAACAAGAAATGGGTTTCTGATAATGAATCACTTCCAAATATTCCAATCAACATAATTCTGAAGTTGCCTTGATTGTGTTTTAACGATTCTATTGGAAGTATTTCTGAACGTAGACACAAAGGCTTTGATGACGTATTCAAAAGCTCTATCTAGATATGAATCGAATTCTTCAGACAAGTACTCGTGATATCGGATGTTAGAGAGATATATTTGACAAGGTCGTTTATGCCGTTCAATGTTAAATTTAATTAGCTCAAATAGACAAGACGTAACTTAATCCTCAAATTGAATCGTAGCACTCTAGAGACCGCGTAGAAAGTTAAGATTATATTAAACGTGTATTGACTCCGAAACAATAATTTATAATATATCGATCGTTTACACATGATACTGATACGAAGGTAGTAACAGTGGCTATCATTTATTTCATTATCAATTGAAGATGTAAGTTGCTGGCCTACTTAGGTCGATGTCGAGCATGGATGTACATCACAATCGCATGAATGCTCATGTTCTACAGCTTTTTGAGTGAATAAATAGTCCGATTCCGGAGGAACAATCTCTCCCGCAGCGCTGACAACGATAGTCAGAACTCGGTTGTAGGGCGTCAGTTGCACGCCGGCGGCGTGATCTGCGCTTTACACATTGCCTCCAATGCGATCGGTCATGAGCAAGTTCTTCCCAACTCGCCGGGTCAATGCCAAAAGCTTTCATATCGCTTTTGCAAACGTCTTTGTATCGCAGATGCGGTGTTCCTAATTGCAACTCACCATAGAGTAGATCTTTCGGAATACGAACATTTTCTATTGTGTAGACATGACCAAGCCACCGAAATAGGGTGAACATGCTCTGTAGACCAGCTTTTGAAAGTACTTCAGCATGCATAATGATGTAAATTATACTACTACATCCACCACATAGTGTACCAAGCTGCCATAAGTCATACTTTAACTATATTTGGTGCCAATTTTCTCCAATGTTCTATAAATAATAGAGGTTAAGTATAGTTTTTCAAATGACCAACAATGGTTGGGGTTCCGTTATAAACATTCCTATCAAGTGCCATATTTTTTAACCACCATGCTACCGTAAATTATAAAACATTTAATAATTGCCAAAACATGTCGAGATTGTATGTGTTGCACGTACAATCCATTATTTATTTTATCTCGTAAAGTCAATTGATACATTGGGTTGAAGGTCATTCGCATGTTGATTCGGTCAATTAAAGTTTGACTGGGTAAATTTTTGTTAACATTTGCTGCCAAATTTTATTTCTTCAACAATTATTATTCGATTAGATGCCCGAAGAGACTCATAAAACAGCGTTCACCTTTGATGGTCCAACAGAACGAAACAATTAGTGGAGTTTGAGTCAAGGCTTTGTGAACATGATCAAACTGGATAAACCTGGCCCTTCAATGAATTAGGTCAGTTTCCGTGTTCGGATTAAAATAAAGTTTTGGTCTCATTTGGTAGATTTCGACCATGGATGAACATCATGAGCGCATGAAGTTGTCAAGCTCCACCACCATTTTGGTGAGTAAACAGTAGGAATTGCAAGGAATATTCATTCTCTCAGCGCTCACAACGATCGGCAGTACTCCTACAAACCATGTCAATTACACAGTACTTCAAAATTGATCAGTCGAGATTAAGTTCTTCCAAACTCGTATGGTTAATTTCAAGAGCTAGGTTATTCATTTCGGTAACCTTTTTTTACCGTGGGTGCGGTCTACACGATGGTCGATTTCCTGATTTTAAATCAGAGAAAAGTAGATAATGTGGAATACGAGCATTTTCCATTCTGTACACCAGAATCAGCATGCAAAGGTGGCGCTGTATGCGTGGATGGATTAAAACTGTTTAAAATTGAAAAATCGTTATACGAATTGTGCAATTCATTTATTTTCTCGTATAAAAAGCTCATTGTCCAAGACATTATGCACCAAAATTAAATACGGCAGAAAATGTTTTTTGTGTACGAATACTAATGGTTGCGACGTGTTTTTAGAAGAAAAAGAAAGTGACTTTATTCGTGTACACGAATTTTCTGTAATTAAATTAATTTTCCACAAAGCTGAGAAAAAGTGAAATGTATAAAATCACACATGCCTGATCCAGTCTAAGTTTCGCCCAATAAATACTGTCAGATTACCTAGGCCTAGACAGACATACGAATGTAATTAGAAAATGAAATCATAAAATAAACTCCAAGATATCAACATCGGTTATCAAATTGTCGGGCGCATCTTCAACCATGAAACAGACAGCGATTGAATAACCACGTTTCGTGCCATGTAAGGAACAAAAGAGTTTCTGAATTTATTAGTTCTTGAATAGGGGATAAAATTGTAGCTTCGGGTGGAGGAAAAGTATTAGCATACAACGATGGTCGTGTTCAGTGGATGTGAACTATCCGAAGACATTTTTTTGATCAACCTCTTTCATTCACGGAAGCGACGATCGACAACAGTGTCTCGAATTAAATCCGCGAAGACACAGTTCAGTCTTGAAATAACCTTAAAACCTCTTCTGATAAGCAGAAAATCCTTTTCCATGAGACCAGGAAAAATTACGGGGATGCGTAAAGTAGGTGTGGAACAATGCAGGAAAAAACAACTACTTTGATTACAATTGGCGGGATTTAGAGAGAACGGAGGCGAAGAGCATAGAATGACAACCGGCGAACTTTCAGGAATTGTGTGGTCACATGATTCGTCCAGCCAATACTGCCGGATATTGTAACGCGAAGATACTTGAAGCTACTAAATCTTTCAAACACCGAGTTATTAAATGAAAGAGGAGGAATGTTTTGATGCGGAGCTAAACATCGCTGTCCAGTCATGTTGTAAAATATACTGAATATAAACAGATTATTTTTATTTTTTCGAATGGCGGACATATTGTCGCGTTCTTTATTTACACAAAATAGATTTTCGCGCGCATACACAGCACAGAAATACCTGAACAATAGACTTACCAGTTTTTGAGTCGCGAGCACTGACACGAGTGGACATTTAATACGTAAAACTGAAATTCAAATATAAAACAAGTAAGAAGCTTTATTTAATGATACACTCATATTTATGACGCATGGGAAAATATGTAGGCAAATATATTCAAGTGTAATTACCACAACGCAATCATATTTAATGATTGCCTTTAACATTGAGATTTTTCAGGTTGAATTGAAAAGGACGTACATATCATGCACACATGGATTCGATACATAAATGCGTTGTATATGAATAAAAAGTCCGATTACTTAATATTAACTATTACAACGTTAAGAGCGATAGACATTTTCCATCCGATTAGAGACAAATTTTACCACAAAGAAAAGCGTTTCTCGTGTACATCAATTAAATATATCAATGCAGTTACAGCAAGGTATTAGGAAGAATGAATTTCGAATATATCAAGCTTAAACTCGAATTCAATTCGAAGGTACATTCCGTAAATATGCTGCCGAAGAGATTACAAATTTATCATATACTCGTGAAAATATTTGAAACGATCGCATTCAGGACAATGATTATAGACGTACATTTCTTTTGCGCGGAAAACCTGCTACTCCAGCATTGTAATCTAATGAATTTTCTGCCTTGCATTTCTCAGCAACTCATGTCTCTGGGTTATCGTTCATTTCGAATGTGACTAGGTAATTATTTTTTATTTTTTATTAACCACTAAAATACAGCCCACCTTAACTATAACTTGAGCTGATACGTTCCAAACAGGATTTTTTCTGTGTTTCACAATATGCGGTTAAAATTGTCTCACCAGTCGATATATTACAATGTCAGCCTGTTGATTAGAATACTAAAGTTCACCATAAAATAGTCTACTTTTTCGAGATAGCCCGGAAAAAATTTCTCTATAGCAACTCGTTACTCACGATTTAATTTCTCTTCACAGACGTCAATGTAAGGTATACCACTAGTACATCTGTATGAATTCCCGTCCATGACACAATCACCGAAGCCTTCGTGGCATAGCTGGAACCCGTGATTGGCGCCACTGATACATGCATCATTTTTATATTGATCCAGTGAATTCAGCCCATGTTCAACCTAAAGAAATATGGTAAACAAAGTTATGCTTGAATGCCACTGTTACATAAGGTTTGTACAACCAACCACGGTGTTTAAAAACAGAATCACATAGTGATTCTTGGTTAAGCACTCAAGGTGCTTATGAATGACCAAAGTAATGTGTTGCTCACATCCTCTCACTTACACACCACCTCCGGCTTCTGGCTGTTTGCCTTCATCAAGTGGATACAGTATGCTTATGAATATTGATAATAAATAGTTTCCGTACACATGATCGGATTCAGATAAGATAATGCAAGCATCCGATCATTTTAAATATTGTTCAAATGAGCACCGGTATCTAAAATGATTGATAAGACACGTAAAATTTGCTCCCTACATATTTTGTACAATTTTGCGGTATAAAAATTACGAGAGATTACAAAAGGAAATATTCAGTAGATTTGTTATATTCTTAGTTCTATGCCCATTTTTACATAAAGTGTTGATGATGTATCATATTAGAGAACAACCTAATAGTTCCCCATATTTGGATAGAAAATCTAAACTTTCACTACTCATTAACTTTTTCAACGCTTATTGAAGCTTTTCATTCTCTCTTCATCTGATAACAGCAAACAGAAAACCTCACGCGAACCTTATGTGTGTACCTTGAAATCTAATCAATTATAATTAGTTAATAGTTTCAGTTAGATCCAAGGTTTTGAACTTTGAGGCTAAGTTTTGATGTGCCAATTTGATTAACATTGACAACATAGGATAAATTTCTTTTCCAATGCACGACCATTGATTTTTAGTACACGCAATCTTTCTCTAATCGAATGTAGAGTGCGAAACAATCGTTATATTTAATCGTGTGAAAATATAGCGATAGTGATTACTTTATATATTGTCAGTGCATCTGTTTAATAAAATGAAATTGTGGAATATTAAAGGGATTTAAAACAATTAGAAGATCCGCGTGATCTTGCAAAACCACATGAACTTGAGTTAGTCTTATTGGGATTGTTGTGCGTTTAGTCAGAATTTGGCACGTTCCAGCTGTCAATCAACATCTGATTTTAAGCGTGTACAGAATTTGATAGCGAAGACCCTTCAAAGCACTGATCCTACGGTGCACCATATGACGCAAATCAAGCAAAAATGTAATTTGTTTATTTTCCGAGTTTATCTTTCATGATTTATTGACTGAAGAATTACGAACTTCGAACAATAATTGTACGAAAAAATAATTTGTGACTCACTTCATACGGGCAGATCCAATCCGCAATGTCTGAAATTCAATTAAAATATCGAGAAATGACTTGCGAATATGTGTGTGAACATTGTGGTTCTTGCGTACGAACCCTACTTAACGGTGTCATCACGGTCCAAAGTTTTTTGCTTGATGAGAGCTGACAAAAAACATGTAGATGGTGTGTTAAACCCAATGATCATGAACTTTGATACGCGTTTGCTTGCGTGCGTGATGGAAATGCATGCAAATGAGTATCTTCGTTTCATGAAGCTTTTATAATAATTTATAGTTCTAAAATAGAATTCATTTAGTTTTAATAACCAGCAACGTGTCTTTTATATTGAGAAAATAACATCATAACAATATGCATATATATTTATATAGAGTGGGAATGTGAAATTTCAATATATTTCAAATATCAGTTGAATTACTTTTGCAGGAATTCACGTCGAGATAATCCCCGTCATTGCAAAAATATCCACGGTCAATATCGATGCATTTACTGTGTCGACAGAGAACTAGACCCGATTGTTTCTCGAGCGCGCATTCGTTAACATCCACTGCAATACCGAAACAAACCCATACCGTTTTTAAGAATAGACTGTTTAGATGTACAAATCATTCATAAAACACACGGACTTACACGTCGAAGGTCTTTCCAAGTAAAATTCAGCGGTTTTGGAAGGGCCAACACACCTACGTTCAAAAGAAGCATGGTTGAAAAAAGTATATTGAAATAATTTGAAGTCGTTTCAATTCCGAATCCAGAATCGTTCATTGAAACAGCTTTTGGTTATTATTTTTAATAGCATTCTATGTAAAGAAAGATTTCAATATCAAATCTGATATAGCCCTCCATTAAATGCTTACAGGTTTGCAGAAACAATGCCATTTTAATCAAATGTTGATGGCAAATAACTATAGCCTGATATTGGAGGTGAAGTGTGTGGTCTGCTCAAATAAAGTAATTTATCCTTTTCCTATATTTGATCCGTTAATTCGGATTCATTGCTAAGACACTTCATCCGACGTTTGTTTGTGCAGACACTGAATAATAGAGGCTTCAATTTGTAACTAATTTAACCCCATTTATGTTAGCCTAATTAACATATGTGTTATTTATGTCATGTTAAAATTACAAAGACCTACTTTTTTCAAACTTTCAACATATTAGATTTTGAATTAGTTAATTATTAGGCATGTATATTTGAATTACTTCTATGGTATTTCAATTGCAAAATTTCAATTGATTTACTAATTTAATAATCCAAAATTCGTTGGCCCCAAAAAGATATTTTCTACCTAATCGGAATTATTAATTTTTTTGGATTGTCAGGAAGAAATGAGTTTCATTACAAGGTTTTGTTGACATTTTTTTCTCCTTAAGGGATATTGATGATACAATCAAATCCAGAAAAATCTATATGACTTACGCATCCATATTGGTTTTAACCCAATGCCGCTTTGAACTTCCGCTTCTCGCCCATTCAAACGTTAAGGTGGACGATATTTCATTATTCGCGGGATTGGTACACTTCTCAACTATTACTCGTTCATGCTAAAAGAAAGTTTGATTATGCACGAGTGGATGTTAGACAATGATTGCTGAAAGAATGCAAAGGTGTGAGTATAGATATTAGCTTACCGAAAAACGCTTGAAAGGCGTGATTGACTATAAGACTCAGATGAATTCTTTTTGCAAATATGGGTTGTGTGTGAAAGAAAATGTATTTAGTTTGAAATCCATAACGTCCCATTTTTGTAAGCATTTGACCCATAGAACCGGTGTGTGTAGAGTTTCAAGAGACTATGATTTAACAATTGGTTTTACCGGGAAAAATTGTTGATTTATGATTATGCGTGTTTTCCACTTGTACTTTCCATCTACTTTTATAAATTTACAAATCATATGTTCAAACTAATGAACTTGTTTTACACTTACTTCTAAAGCAAATCCTATGATCTATTTCCGTGTGGAAATTGATCTCTTCACTTATTTTGGAATCTTATGTACTGAAACATGTTTTCAGCTACTCAGTCCAAGTATATTTACACTGGTTCTGTTTACCCTTAAAATTTCTGCAGTGACCAAGAGAACTGATTTAAAAACGTATTTTGGAAATTGAAAGGAAAAGCTCATTTGCATGCATTTCCATCACACACACACACCCCACGACCGGTTTCATGCTGTTTGCACTCATCAGGTAGAGACAGTAGGATCAGGATCCGCATGTGCTTGAAACAGTGGAAGAATGGTAAACAAGTTGTGCTTGTATGCCACTGTTGGATAAGGCGGTACGACCAACCTGTTTAATCCAATGAGCCCAGACTTATGTAGACAGGGTTTGAACCCATGACCATGAACGGAAATGCTCAGTTGCATGCATTTCCATCACACACTGAAACATCTTTTTAGCTACTAAGTCCAAGTAAGTTTTCACTGGTTCCGATACCATTAAAATTTCTGAACTCACCAAGTTGACTGATTTTACAACGTATGTTGTGATTTATTGTGTCAAGTAACCATGTGCTGTCCCAGTTTACTGAAAACCATTGGTGATTCTGTCGTACATACGCCCTTGTAAAACAATCAATCCAAACATACAATTTCCACCAGCGTATTTCATACTTGGAATTAGTTTGCCTCCGCTTTCTAGTAGCATTGATCAAAATACGAAGGTACGATTATGAGAGTTTTTACGTATAGCATTGTTGTTGCACAGCGTTTTGCTATTTACCATGAATGTAGAATGTTTAACATACTAATGCTTGTCACCCTCAAATCCAACTTATGTCTTCGTGGTGCTAGTAGTGATAATTTTAACTTACGAATAGGAGTGTTTAATCATTCGAAACGCCATAGAACATGAAACCATCTTTCTCTTGTAATGTACATACATGGCTGAAATCGACTGAAGGAGGCCAACAAAATTGTGATAAATTTGATACCATAAACGATGCTTGCGTTGAGTATTGTGAGATTGAGGGAACAAAAATGAATTTTACTTTAAAATTATTGTCTCATATTATTAGCACCCCCAACATTTGATGGATCATTCACACACATAGGTGCAACAAAATTATGACAGTGACGTAAATTCTATTTAAGAATAACCTCTCGGAAAAAGCAGCCACTTTTGTATTTAGATCACAAGCTTGAACTTTAACAATTCAGAATCCCGTATAAACTTCACAACACAACATATGCAAGGTTGCATTCCAATTTGAACTTTTCATATTATTAGTTACGAATGCAATTTTGTATAGACTCACTGTGAAACATACGTATTCCATTTCGTTAAATAATTGCATGTGAGAATGTTGTACAGTGATCCTGATTGGAATTTCCTTATGTCTTCTCATGATAGCCTCAATCAAATTTCCTTTTCTGGTGAATTCACAAACCATGACACCCATTGGGTGGTAAACACTGTAACGAAATAATTATCGATTGATTGCACACTCACGTTTGTGCTGGTGGCAAAAATGTGATGTTCACATCTGGTGGGAAGTTCTTCAAAGTTAGCATCTGCTTGCTAGACATGCATCCACGGACACCATCGAAAATCGGTGATGAAGAAACCCATACTGATCCCCCCTATGGTAGACAATTTCAATATACTGTAACAGCATGTACCATTCGTTCGATTGGACAGTGTAATGTAATCGGGATTCCTAGCCACGCCAGGTATACCGGTCTAGTCGGGTCCGCAAGCAAATATACTATCAAGGTGTATTAGCAATAAACATGCAATTACCAGGCGGTTTTGCCATTGTCCGGCGTGATAAATCCACGAATAGAATAACGAAAATTAACAGCATTTTTTCTGCTAGCAGTAAACAGGTTTATTGATTTGTGTGTTTTAATTTACCAAATGATTGCTTCAATGGACTTACGTTGAATTTCTTCACACGCAGTTGCAACAACTCTGGTAGTAACTAAGGCGTCATTTATTTTAAGAACCATTTATAGAACATTCCAGTTGACCACAATTAGGACAAAAAATCTTGATTCCATTGGTGAAACTAAGTTTGCATTCTTTTTGAGGATAATATGAAGTGTGTGAAACCTGCTTCTATGCAAAATTCTTTTCATGTGACCTGGTGGTTAACAATGGTTGGTCATTTTTATTCTGTGGATTTGCGAGAGTGCACAAAGGTATGGTTTTGTCATGTCCAAAATCCGCCAAAGCATAAAGCAACCGATACGTTAGCAATAAGATTTTAGGATAACATTTCATGTATATTTCAAATGAAAATCACGCTTGCTCAGCACAAATGTGAAAGTTCATATCTCAGAACTCAGAAATTTCATGGTAGAAAATCAGTTAGCTGAACAATAAATATAGGATGATATAGAGTAAAAATATTAAATATCTCAAAAATCAAGAATCAATAAGTAGAGTCGCATAATGCATGGTTCGTCATATACTCTTCAAGTTTAGAAGCGAAAACCGCAACAGATTCCGAGCATGTGATTTCTTCAGGCAAAATGTTCCAAGGGAAACAAATTATTAACGAAAGAAATTAAGAGGATTATTCAATCGAGAATGAGGAGTGCTTGAAGTCTTTGAATGTGTACTTGTTAGAGTAAGGCCATTGGGATTTTGCAAGTGTTTAAGGGGATGATTTTCAGTATGCAAGATTTTGGATGCAAACAGGAGGTCACTCCGAATCCGTCGTTCGGTAAAATCGTGCAGATTTAGTTTTAATATTCGCTCTACAAAACGCATATTTCAGTAACCGGAGACCAACTTTGTCGCAAGATGTTAGATCCTTTCAAGTAGTGTGATATCCTTCCAAAGACTTGGTGGCTAGGCTTGGATAGAATATTCCATAATACGACATAAATGCGTATTAATTTACCGGGGAAAGATTTAAGACGTGAAAATTCTGAATATCCTT
Source organism: Atriophallophorus winterbourni (assembly GCA_013407085.1). NCBI lineage: Eukaryota > Metazoa > Platyhelminthes > Trematoda > Plagiorchiida > Microphallidae > Atriophallophorus > Atriophallophorus winterbourni. The sequence goes on along the minus strand of JACCGJ010011144.1, from coordinate 32,342 downwards.
TTAAGAAGTATCAAGATACGGCAGGCTTTATTGTACACTGTCTTGCAATAATATCCAGGATTACGGTTAAACGAGATCATTTTCTGTGATGGTTTAGACGAGATCTTGCGTGCGTGTTGCAGAGATTTTTCAAGCCGTAGCATTTAGTTTTCGCAGGTTTAAATGGTAAATCATTTGTCTGGGACCATTGAAATAAGGTGCACATATCACGATGTAATCCCACACATTGATTAAAAGACCCGGTAAGTTTCCGTATAAAAATATCATCAACATATATTATTAACTTATATCCAATATCCTTTACTATATATCGTTCATACACACCAAGAATAGAAGAGGTCCAATCACCGTGCCATACAGAGAATACTCCTGGTTTGATTCTTGATCGCTCATTGATTATCATGAAGAGTAGCTTAGGATCCTTTCCCATTCTCTTATGTGAATTACATTAGAACTGCATGCGATCTACCCTTACTAAATTCGTGACGTGATTGCGTACCTTATAGAATCGCTTCCAAGTTGCTTCCGTACAAAGATTCTTTATATTTACCCAAAACTCTTTCTTTATAGCTAAACCTTTCTTAGTTCTTTTCCGGATAACAAACTGGTAGTAGTGGTTGCATTTATGTAGAATAAAACTCGAGTTCTCGTCAATCTTCGAATTCAAATAATTAAGAAATGTATTGTAATATAAGCCAGAATTCATGAAATCAAGCTCTTGACTGTGTGCATCATGAAGACTGATATTTAAAGATTAAAATTGTATTTTCTTTAAGTCGTTTTATTTGTCCGCTCAATCGTTCCCCAATGCATACATAAACAAAGACAAGCACACTTTCTCTGTAGTGCCAGATATTGTATATCCTCTACCGCGGTTGATTCATGGGTTAAGACGAAATGTGGGGTTGAAGGTTGGTCAAGACCCTGTCTGCGATTCGGCTGGTCAACATGGCTGTGCATTGAAGCAATTTCGATAATCTCATTGAATTTATGTTCAAACGAATGCAGGTAATATTCACTTCCTCAAAAAAGATGCTCAGATTAAAATCGTCCATAATGAGCAAATGAGTAGCCTTGCAGATTGTGATGCATCGCAAAGAGTCGATTAGTTTATCATTGAACGAGCTTTTGGATGATGGCCTGCGGTAAATGATACCGATCGTAAATTCATCATCATTGACTAGGTTAACTGTACACCACATCGTATCAGGAATGCTGAGGTTATGATGATCCAGTACGTTACACTGCGCTAAATGTTCATGAAAGTAGACTGCAGCACCACTGACGGATCTTAAGCGATCACGACTAACTAGTGACATATTCGGAATCGTGAGCTCAGTATCAGTCATGTAGGGCTGGAACCAAGTCTCAATAACTGCAACCCAATCGGGTGAAAGTCTGTCACAAAGCGTAGTTCAGTTAATTTGCTTGGTAAACACGGAGCATTCGTAGATTTGCACTTGATTTATTTATCTTACAAAATTTAGGATCGCGAGGAGTCTGGCATTTTTCCAGTAACATCTTGATTGTCAGTAACACGATTGAAAACAAACTGACTGCGCTGGTTCTCTGGATGTAAGTGAGGGTCACGCTTGGGCACTCTTAGTCTTATATCAGATGGAAGTTTCGCACGGTACGATTTCCAGTTGGTATGGAATAGCGATAGCCATGGCTGTCGTAAGAAAAGTGATCTTCAGATGACTGTGCCATTTGCCTTTGTAGTTCGAGGAATTTAGGAATTTATGTATTCTAAACGTGTCTAAAACAACTGAATCATGAGATCCAATGGCATCGACAATGTATAACCATAGCTTCAAATCATGTTGCTTAGATTCCGAAGCTGATACTGCATCAACATTTTCAGGGACACCGATAAATATTAAACTACGTAAAGTAGACTGGTCTGGACAGTCCACCAGGATATGTCGGCTTGGACTCGGCAGGTCAAACCGAGACAAGAACTGAGTAGATTCTCATTAAGGATAAATTCTTCTATGTGAGATTTATTTCGCAATGGCACCGTTAAAAGGCGCGGCCGGTATGCGTGTGGGGAGCTTTGTTCGTTGAACAAAGTGAGGATCTGTTCATTTACGAGACACCTGTAACGGTTAACTAGGGTTACCAAATTGAATTGTGTTTTCTCACACATATCAATATCAAAAGCATCGGTAATTAATAGAATGATTTGACCTGATTATGATTAATGTAGTCGAATGTGAGCTGCACGGTTGGCACTGATGCAGAACATTTGTACGCACTCAGTATGCACGTTGATTTCTATGGGCCCAAACGGGAACTTTAGTGTTCTGTTACATTGAATCAACTCATTAAAACATTGAATCACTTAGTATGTTTTATAGGAATGAGTGAAATAAAGAGACGCCAGAATGATGTAATTCATTATAGTTCTATATCAACGGAGTACTACAACTTCCAAAGTATTAATTCGCCCATCATTTCAAGGACAATTTCGCATGTTATATTCATGGTATGTTTTTGAATTGAATATAACTGATTTCATATCATTATGACGGGCTATAATGAAGTGAGCAGCGTTTGATCTCGCAAATATATTGTTTCGCAAATAACTAAACAAATGATTGAAGTTTAAGTACTTTTCAACCGAGTAATAAATATGATTATAATGATACTGATACCGTTATGTGAAGTTAGTAAAGTGCAACTGTGTTAGAATCTGATAAAAAAATCACTTCAGTGAACCACTTCAGTGATGTATTACGTTTGACAAACCTGTCCAATGTTATTTAAAGCTTTTTTCTTTTCACCGAGTCTGTCTAAACCTAACTTTAGTATGATCACCTGATGACGAAAAACAAGCCGAAACTGGTTTTAGACTGTAAGTTCTAGGGATTTTAGCAACATATTAAGTTGTTCACAAATTACAACTGAGAGTGATGGGTATCTGGGTAACACATTTTCTGAAATGCACAACCGAGCAATACTCGAACCTGGGCAAGCTGATGCATAGTATGCCACCACGAATTATATAATATTAATGATTAGATAAACCGCAATATTCGGCTGAGTGATATATTACTTAGTTCAAATGGTATTGACCGGTGATGTAAGGCGAGCAAAGCATTAGGATAAACTGTGAATTCCAGTTTATTGAATCAATATATATATATATATATAAGTTATTTTTCATTCTATGGAACACAGTTTAAAATACCACATACTCAATATCGATCGATGTTCAATTGGTAAGCATCGGAAACACTTGTAAATTCTTTCAGTGTTTAACGGGCTTCGTTGTGATAAGAGAAAATTAAAATTCCAACGCATAATCTGAACGCTCGCATTCAATTGCTTTTGTTTTGTATAACGTGATTTGTTCTCAGTATACATAAAATTTCCGGTGCAAGAACAACGCTACAAACAGAAGGTAATTCTTTTTCATTTTTATTCGATATTTTCCTTTTTACTCACTATAACATTATTAATTATAGTCCGTTGCGAACATGTTATTACGTTTTTAAGATATAAATCAAGTCTTTATTTTTATTTTAAATCAATCTATTGGCTTTACTCAAGTGACGATATAGATCGCCTTAATCCAGCTGTAATATAAACAGAGTGATCTACACTAAATTAAAAGATGACCGAGAGGGACCGCAATAGTTCTTGTAAATCAACCTTCGAACTAAGATCTTGGACAACAGTTTTATAGCATACATTTTATACATTGCTATGATCTTGTATAGTTGGTTCCATGCTGCAGTGGATTTAAAGAATATTTTAGAATAAATGGTGGTTTAATTTCCAATTATTAATTTAATTGAATTCTTCTTTCGATGGGTTTATGGATTTTGGTGAGGGCTATAGGATATGACTACTTCCAATGACTCTTCGAAAACAGATGTATTTATTCGTACAATGGTTGTAAAATGAGCTTGTCCACAGAAGCATGTAAACTCACATACCAAGCTATTGCTTTACATGCAGAAAATAAACCAAGATTGGTAAAATGCATTTTGTTCCTCCACTGAATTCCAAGTCTTTCTGAACCTAAGCTTACTCTCTCTACATGATGAAGACAAGCAGCCAGAAACCGGTTGTGGAATGTTTTGTCCGGAAATGTGAACATCGCAATAATTAGTTATATAATGTTTTAAAATGTAACGTTGTAGCCTAACTACTATTATTCGAAATTTTTGAAAATGCTGTATTTGTTCACTGCATTGTGTGTCATACGCGATCTTGATTAAGGGGTCACGCCTGTATGATTAATCATATAGCCAATGAACTTTATTTGACAATTAATTGATCTCGCGATACAAAAGCAAACATATTCAACATGAATTGTAATAACAATTTTCCCTCGAGCATTTAAACCGTAGCAAGGTCAAAAGGCCTCGATACGGGCAGCATAAAATGTATGTAGATCTCTTCACTCGGCCAAGAACATTTACGTTTAAGTAGCTCTACCAATTGTATTCATAGCATCGAGTACATGAATCGCTCTAGTGTGCAAATAAAGCAGTTAACCAGGGAACTTCATACTGGAATTGGATAACAAAAATATCTCATAAAGAAAAGTTCACAAAATGAGACGGCGTATCAGCCGCTTAGGACAAAACACGCTGGAAAGTCGGTGATAATTAATCGGGTGCTCCATATTTCCATACACGTTCAGAACCGGAAGTACTGGATGTGTGCTTGATAATTTATAGAAATTAATCCCTAGATTCAAGATTCAAGATTCAAGATTTATGGTTAAAAAAGCAAATTGCTGTACAATACCATAGGATATACGTATAAAAAATTATATAAAAAAATCGTTACTTGCATGATCATGTCCATGTTCTTCATAAATGGAGCAAAAATAATCCTCAATGGCAACACAGACTGAGGGAAAAGAATCTTTGGATGGACGGTAGTTCCGTGCGGTAAAATTTTATAGACATCAATAGGTAGGGGCCAACGCAGTAGTTCTCAACATAAGGTTTCGTAACCTTTGTTTAAAGATGTGCTCGTTCGATGAGGTAACAATATCTATCGGCAAGCTATTCCACAAGAAGCATACACGAACAGCGAAGAAGTGACGACGACAATTCAATCGTGAGTGTGGGATTTGAAGGGTCAAAGGGTGGCTGCGTGTGGGGACAACGGAACGAAACTTGAAGAGGTGTTTGAGAGGGTGGGATTTCGCGTAGATGATTCGATATGTCAGAGTGAGGTCGTGTAGGATACGTCTGCGCTCGAGGGTGCACAGTCCAAGTCTGGTCAGTCGCTGCTCAAAGGGTAAATTATTCAATCCGGTAACCGTTTTGGTTGCCTTGTGATAAATTCGTTCGAGGAGCGAGATGTTTTTTTCCATCCATGGCGTCCAAGCTTGTACAGCGTAGTCAACGACAGGATGTATGTAAGTGTTTAGTAATTTCACGAGTGAGTGTGGTGGGAAACGTCCGAAAATGCGTTTCAGTAAACCTAGCAAGCTGCACGCACGCTTGTAGACGGCTTCGCACTGTAGGCTGTTCTTCAAAGTGCCAGACACCAAGATTCCGAGATCTTTTTGTGATGTACTCCATTCAAGCGGGTGGCTGCCAAGTGTATAGGGAAAGGGAAAGGGTTTTCCGACTTGCAACATTTTGCACTTGCGGAAATTAAATGGCAGTTTGTTTTGGATTGACCACTGGTGCAGTTTATTCAAATCTCCTTGCAGAACTTGACAGTCCTCGATAGAGTTGACCTTCGTCCAGATTTTTACGTCGTCTGCGAATAAAACAAGCTTACATGCTAGTAAGTTCGGTAGATCGTTTATAAATAAGAGAAACAGTATCGGACCGAGAACCGAACCCTGAGGGACTCCGCTCGTGGCTTCAATTGTTCGAGAAGTTTCACCATCTATTCTGACTTTTACTTTGCGTCCAGACAGGTAACTTGTGAACCATGTTAGTAGGTTTCCGATGACGCCAACATTCTGCAGCTTCTGAAGCAGTAAGGAGTGATTCACTCTGTTGAATGCTTTAGATATATCTAAGTAACCGGCATGAACGGAACCCCCTTGGTCTAGTGCTTGCGTCCAGTCATTTAGAGTCGTGAGTAAGTTAGACAGGCATGAATATGTTTTCCTAAATCCGTGTTGTGTGAAAGTTATTAGCTGATGGTTCTCGAGATGTTCAACAAGTCGTTCACACACCAGGCGTTCTAAAATTTTAGAAACCGCTGAAAGAAGCGTCACGGGGCGGTAATTCGCCGGATCAGAACGACTGCCCCCTTTGTAGATTGGTGTGATAACACCGGTTTTCCATTGAGTTGGTACGGTTCCCGTATTCAATGAGTGCCTGAATAGACCACTTAGTGGGCCACAAAGCTCCAGCTCGCATGACTTCAGAACAGCGGGTGTTATTCCATCCTCTCCTGGTGATTTGCGAACGTTCAGCCGCGTAGATGCTTTCGCACAACCGTAGGATTTACCTCGATGTTGCTAAGGCATTCGACTTGTAGTGGGTGCGGCAAAGACGTCAGCGTTGACACGTTCTTTGGACAAAATACTTGCGCATAAAATGATATTAGGGCATCAGCTGTATCCTTGACATTATCAGTCAGTCCGTTCTCTGTCTGGATAGGAAATACACCTGGTTTAACCTTGGTCGCGGTGTTTACGATGGTGTACAGCAACTTAGGATGTCGTTCCATCTGGTCGATCAGCTTAAAATGGTGATATTGCTTGTCTTCTCGAATTAAGGACGTCACCTTGTTACGAAAACTACGAAAGTGTTCCCAAGATGCGTCTGTTCGTGTTATTTTATGTGCAGCCCATGCGGAATTTCGCATGGCTATCCACTTCCGAGTGCGGCTTCGGAGTTTGAAGCAAAATGTTCTTGATTTCCTTTTGGGAACACAGGTAGAATTTTCGTCTAGTTTTGTACCGATATAACTTAACAGACTAGAACAATGAGTATCTGCATTCGTAAGATCGAGATGTTTTTCCTCCATAATCGTAATGGCACCGCGAAGGCCGAAGTAATCGACTCTCCTGATGAACTTAACGTCGCCCGACGCCCTTCGGGCGTTGCACACGAATTCGAAGGACAACACAAGATGGTCACTTAGCCCCAAAGGACTATGATACTGCACTGACTCCACTGCTGTTGCTTCGGAGGTTAAAACCAGATCTAGAATTGATGGTTCATTGAGTCCCCTTTGTCGAGTGAATGAACGGACATGGTTGTATAGGGGAGTGAAAGTGATAATCTCACGGAATTTGTACTCAAGGGATTGCTGAGTATGCACACTTTTGGAGTAGAGATGTGGGAGGTTAAAATCACCCATTATTAACAATTGGCATCCTCTAAGGTTTCCAGCGTTGCGCATCATTTGTAACAACGTTTCATTGTGGGCATCGGAAGAGTTGGGCGAGCGGTAGATCACACCAAGTATACAGTTCTCTCCAGTTTCCAAGCGAAGGCTACACCACATGGTGTCCTCTAGCTCAAACGTTGTGTCAGGTACAGCTGTGCATTGAAGACGCTCGTTGTAATACAAAGCAACTCCACCACCTGATCTTGAACGGTCTCGTCGAAGTAGGATCATGTTGGGAAGTGCCAGCTCGCAATCATTCACCTGATCGTAGAACCATGTTTCGGTAATAGCAATGATGTCAGCAGAAAACTGAGCGTTAAAATGGTAGTTGATGACAATTTTATTTTCTAGCCTGTTACTAATATTTTGTAAGTCGATAACAGTAAACTACAATGGTTTATAGATAATCATGGAGTGAAGCAGAAAAACACAAAAAATAGTTAAATTAGTCAATACACAGAGATATACTGAACATTTCACAACACATCAAAAAGCTTAATTTTTACTCAGTAATTTTTCTACTTTTGAAAACGCAGGTCATAAATTGAGAACTCGAAATTACCGATTACAAAAATGAACTTATCTGCAATATTTACCTTGTTACTGTTAATGAACGAGAGCATGGGATGTTTAACAGGTATGAATACAAAACATTCATTAGTGAATTTCGTTTCTTAGTATATCTTAGTGCGATTCCGGGAAAAACCGTTAAAGTAGACTGGCCGAATGTTCCACTAACCCTCCACTGTCCGGTCGATTATCCGGTGAGTGTCTCAATCTTTCCATGTTGAACGCTTGCCAATCTCTACAGAGGTACGATGTATGGATTGCTTCGAGACCAATTTTCGACGATTCAGTAGGTTGTACAACAAGCAAGTCCATGTTGACAGTCGATAAATTTCCCGACAATTCAAAGATAACTTTTGTTCAAAGCGGAGGGTGCGTTGGGATTTTATTGTTAAATTACCCGGATTTAGACTTTTTGGAAGGTTGCAATCTCGTATGTGTGAATTTGAGCGAACAGGCAACTCGATCACTGCTACAATGAAAACTGTTGACGATGAGCCGCCAGGTGTCATAATACAACATGACCCAAATGAAAGGGTTAACATATTGCGTTACACATGTTTCCAGGTAAGATCGCATTCTGTTATGTTTCGTTGTCTTGTTGTGCAATATATAATTACTTTTTTTGAATTGGTAGTGGCAGCATAATTGTTGGGGATGTTGTTGTGGAAAACACTTTATATTGGATAAAGATCTCAGAAAAATAAGCGTTATTTAGTACATCAAAAACTTCTGAGGAAATAGTTTTATCTTAATTAGGATGTACTTTAGCGAAACACATCAAGCAACACAATTCTAGGTTTCGCACTTGTCGACTTTTAACAGACCGTGCACAATTTACGGGAAAACTGTTTCGTCTTATCGTGGCAAAATATGTCAGAATGAACAAGATTTGTATGACTGGTCAGCAACCGAGGTGCTTATCGATCGGTCTAACTAGTAATGAGCACAATCAGGTTCAACGGTGATGTCCACGAGAACAGGACATCGAATGAAGAGTTTACGAAAAATGTGTAGTTTGTGTGTTCCAGTGAATTTTACAACTAAATTAATTGTACGGATAATTCCCTCATCCAAATGATAGAAATATATTTCAACATGGATTAAAATTCCTATGATTCTATAATTTCATCACGCGTACATTCAATCCACGTTTTTTATTTATATAAATCAGACGTGGCAGTTCCTGTGCGATTTAGCGATTAATCCTAAAATTATATTGTCGACTATTAACATATTCCTCGTTTTATTATACAACTGCAATAATTTTCAGTGATTTTGAGCCATGGCTTTACTCCATGCTCTGATCGGTAAACAATATGGGATAAACAACTACAATATGGCAAACATTTACAGCAGTACGTTTTTTTAATTTTACAGCAAGAAAAACATAATCAACGTCAGTGTGCGTCACTCTTACCAGGACAAACGAGTTCTACGGTGAAAATCGATCACTTTGACGTGGAAGAAAAAAGCGCGCTGGTTGTGGATATTAATATGGATACGTGAGTATACATAATGACAGGTTTAATACGGTGGCATGGGCAACAGTTAGTACACCATAATAAACTGCCGTGGCGTACATCTCAACGCACCAATCTAGAGGACACTCCATTTCGCTTCGATGGATAATTCAAAGTTTCAAAGTGATTCAAAGTTGTGACTTGACTTGACTTAATCCCTTGAGTTCCTGGAGGAACATAGGGCCTCGGCAACTTGTCTCCACTTTGGTCTGTCCATAGCAGCCAGTTTGATGTCGTTCCAGTTAAGTCCACACTTGCGGATTCCCTCTTCACACGAGCGCTTCCAAGATAGCCTTGGGCGTCCGACCCGTCTCTTCCCGATTGGGTTCCATACCAGAGCATGACGCGTGATGTCATCATAAGGTTTCCGCAAGGTGTGCCCAACCCATCTCCACTTTTTTCTACTGATCTGCTGGGCGATCGGGTCCTCAGCAGCAATCTGCCACAGGTCTTGATTCCTTATCTTTTCTGGCCATTTTACCCCAATAATTCGACGAAGGCAATTATTGTGGAATGATTGCAAGCGGCCAGAAGACTTTGCTGTCACTCGCCAGGTTTCCGATCCATAGAGTAGCACGGATTTGACGTTGCTTCTGAATATACGGAGTTTCGTGCGTTTTGATAGAACCTTCGACTCCCAAATGGGTTTCAAAGCTATGAACGCGTATCTTGCTTTGCCGATTCTGGCGACTATGTCTTCGTCCGTGCCACCACTTATTGAAACAATGCTGCCGAGGTAGACGAATTGCGTGACGTCTTTGACTGCTTTACCATTGATGGTGATTGATGGGTGCTCATCAGTTAGCACACGGAGGACTTCTGTTTTTTCGGTATTCACGCGTAGTCCTGCATATGAAGCAAAGTGTGCTAGTCTATCGGTCTTTCTCTGAAGACGTTTGGGGGTCACGTGATATCAAGCAGACATCATCAGCGTATTCCAGATCCTCCAAATGCTCGGATTCCTTCCAATCGATACCATTCCTCTCACCTTTTACTGTCTGTTTCATTATCCAGTCTATTACCAACAGAAAAATCATTGTAATGGTCTAAAAAGCATTTAGCTTAACGATAGCCATAGGATGGAGTTATGAGGTATATACAATAAAGAAGAACAGGGAAACTCATGTAGTGTAAATAGTATCAAAATTTGTGTTTGCTCTCAAGTATTTCTTCAAATTAACTTTAAAAATATTAAGGTAGAATGAGTGTGTAACAATGGAGGGAAGGGTGTTCCATGTGAAACATACATGTACAGCATAAAATTATCTTCGACAGTTCAGTTTTGAAGTGCGAATAAGCACTCTAAGTTCATATTTCCAATTGGCACGGGGTGGCGAGCGTGTGAAAAGTTTGGACAAGGGTTAGTTAGGGACGTGCATAATATTGTACATCAGTATGAGGTCACCATTTAGTTGTCGACAGCGAAAGTCGAAAAGATTGAGACTCCTCAAACGTTCTACATATGGCTTAGCAGCTAGTCCGGGTACAAGCTTTTTGGTTCGGTAGTAAATACGCTGCAAATGATTGGTGTCTTTCTGAATCCAGGGTGACCAAGCCTGAACAGCGTACTCCATCGCTGGTCTCAGATAGGTGTTCATGATACGGGGCACCGACTGATTCGAGAATCTGCCGAAAATTCGTTTTAATAACGCCAATACTTGTGACGCCTTTTTGTATACCGCTTTGCACTGCAGGTAAGTCTTCAGACTTGAACTGGTCCAAACACCCTAATCCTTCTCTTAAGTTGTCCAGACGAGTTGGTGGGACCCAAGTGTGTATTTGTAATTCACGGTCTTTCCAATGTTTAATACCTTGCACTTTTGGAAGTAGAAGGGTAGTTTGTTTCTCAGAGACCAATCGTGCAATGTGTTTAGATCCTTCCGCAAAATTTCACAGTAATCATTTGTACGTATGCTTCTACAAAGGTTGATATCGTCTGCAAATAACATAACCTTACATTTAACACGCTCGGGAATGTCGTTTGCGTACATCAAAAACAAAATCGGTCCGAGGACCGAACCCTGGGGCACTCCGCTCGTAATTTTAAATGGTTTCGATAAGGCGCCGTCAAATCTGACTTGGGCACTCCTGTCGCGTAAATAGTTTTCTAGCCAAGCAAGAAGTTCTCCTGTTATCCCATGCAATTCAAGTTTCTGGATTAAAATACTATGATCGACGAGGTAAAAGGCCTCTGACATGTCTAAAAAGCATGCGTGGATGGAATAACCGTTGTCCACACATTCAGTCCAGTCGTTTAAGGTGAGCAAGCGATTAGATAGACATGAGTGATATTTCCTGAAACCATGCTTTTCAGTCGCAAGCAGTCTGTTGGTTTCGAGGTGATTGGTGATATTTTCCACTACTAAAATCTCTAGCACTTTAGAAATTACTGTCAACAACGTAACTGGCCTATAGTTCGCAAGGTCTAATCGATTCCGGCCCTTGTAGATTGGTGTGATGATGCCAGATTTCCATTCCGCGGGAATGATATTATTTTCGAACAAAATTCGGAATAACGTGCTGAGTGGACCACACAATGAGGATGCACATTGTTTGAGGATAAAAGTAGTGATTCCATCTGCTCCTAGTGACTTTGCGGTATTCAAACGTAGAAGTCTGAGCATGATACACTCATTGTTTATTGAGATTTCGTTTAGTATTTCATCGGAAAAGCCGATGGAATGAGTCGTAAGATGCACTTATTCCTTGGGACTAAAAACTTTGCATTGGTAACCTGCAATAACTTCCGCAGCCTCGAACGCAGTCGTTGTTAGACCATGGGGTGTGCGTAGTTATGGGATTTCTGGCTTAATTTTGGCTGTAGTGTTAACAATCTGGGGTTCCGCTCCATTATGGTCAGAAGTCTTGCCCAATGAGACTGCTTGTCCTCGGTGATAAGAGAGGTGACCTTGTTCCTCAACAGACGATATGTTCCCAATTATCTGCAATCGGATTCTGGACATAGTTTTTCCATGCATCGTTGCGTATCTTAATCCAGTTCATTGTTCGGCTTCTCAATGTGAAGGTAAATCGTTTTTTATTTGTCTTTGGCACAAATCTGGAATGTAGGTTTATTTCATCACACAGCTTTTCTATGAAGTTTACGCAAGAACGACGGACGTCGGTGGTGTATGGTTTCCAGTCAGAAATCGTTCTAAGAGCATTGTGAAGACTTCCAATATCCAGTTGTAGTTTTGTTTTGTTGATGTCATTCATTCATTCGGCTTGACAAACATAATCGGACAAGGTGGTCGCTAGAACCCAATAGAGTTTCGTATCTGAGATTTTCGACGGCGTGTTCCTCACTCGTTAGTATAGATCAGGATGGATGGCGTGGTATCTTCTCTATATCTAGTGATAATAACAAGGAAAGCAGCAAATACCGGTTTAAAACTATGGTTTGACTTGAGCGCCCATGGTTACTTCCGACGGTGGGAGAGATTTTCAGGTCTCATTAGACGGCTACCGCCCGCTTCAATCTGGGAAGCCGCAGTCAATAGGGTGTTGCTTAATTATATAAATCAAAACTCTGTGTATAATGTGCCCAGAAAACAGCCGACAATCTGGCACACTCTGCCCTATTGATATCACCTAAAAGGTAGAAAATCAGGCTAATAGATACCGGAGATAAAGACTGGTCGTATCGGACTGATGCCTTACGAAAGACAATAATTATGAATAAAACCCCAGACCATCACCCTTATAATCCCACGTCTTACAACACGGGTTACGGCCACCCTGAGTCTTTTTGTCTGCAAGTGTGCTAGTCTCGAGATAGATTCATGGACGCTAATTGCGATCGGTCAAATTGTGGAGATATTCCAGGTCGTAAGACGTGGGATTACAAAAGTGATTGTCAGAAGTTCAACTCCCACCCGAGGCAGAGCATATGCAGTTCCGATGAGCTCCAATATGTGCGAAGCTCGAATCCAGTGCCTACATTATTCACCGTCATGATCATATTTGTGATTATTTCAAACGACTTGGCACTGATGAGTAGTCGCAAAAATGAAGAACGATTTCTCCAACACACGCGAAGAGCGGCGATTCTTTTTAATTAGCACTATGTACTTCTCCAATCAGGCTTGGGAAACTAGCATTGGCCCATCGAGGACATTTTTGTTACAACATGCTACGACTGTAAGATATAGGTCTTTAACACTTGCGTAATAAACGTTGGAACATCTGGGGTTTTGTTTGTGATGGGATTCGCAGATAAACCTAGTTAACTGACTGTCAGCCTGCTAAGGTTCGTGATGCTTAGAACGCACAGATGCCAGATTGAATAACCTAAATGAGGATAGGTCATAAACCTAATAGATCCTAAGATCAGCAACGCAGTTTAACTTCGATTTGGTTGCTTTTGTCTCGTTATACTGCGTTCTAATGTGTTGGAACTCAAAAGAAATTAATCGGTCATGGAATGGTGTGTTTCTACTAATGCTAGCTATGTTCCGCATTTTGTATATCACATAAAGCAATGATTTATTTATTATAAATCACAGAATGCACTGTAACTTTGACTGGCCACAAATATGTTGTATTATATAGAACGTAAAAGCACCATTCATTCGTTAACATAAATTATTCTAACCACACTAAATACATCATATCACAATGAGAAACAAGTCGGAAATAACTGTTGTTACTGGTACTCTACATTAGTTCATGATCACGCAACGCACTTTTGAGTATACTTACGAAACAAACCGGTCAACCGTATACATAGAATAAACTATCGATCAATTATATTTAGCTCGCTCAAAATATGCACTTGATTATTATTACACTATATTCATTGCAAAGTGAATATTCTTGATGTACACCTTTCTTAATATTCTCTCGCATAGATGTACCGGAGGACAAAGTTATAATGACTTTACACTAGCAATGAATCCAACACGTAAGTCTATATACTGTGTGATTTAGAAAGTGTGTATGTGACATGAAATCATCGTGTGCTTTTAATCATATTTCAGTATACGTCAATGAATGCGAGCTTGCACAAGGATTAGCCACGTCCCTGTGTAGTTGGAGTAATTGCATTGATATTCCAGTCGGATACATCTGCGATTATTGGGACTACTCAAACAAAACCATATGTTCTAGTGAGTGTGTGGAAATACCATTTTTTCAATATTTGCATTCGATTATTATTATTATTTTCACCGAATGTTTAGCAATGTGAATATAAATAAAGCGTATGTATGGATATGAGTAGTTTTAAACGTAGACAGCGTCCATCGTTTGTGAGAACGTTACTTCGAACAAACACACCTGTAGGTAATAATGATCATATTACTAAATCGCCTGTTAACTCTCGATCCAATCGTCTTAATTGTGGGCTAAAGAAATAGTAGATCTTCTCGAGTGGTTCTTATTCCTTCAGGAAAATTAAGCTTATTTAGCTCTACAGTTAAACATGATGCTTCGACCGAATTTGTAAAATAAATAAGTGTAAACTACAATTTTTTGTTATTTATATTCGATTTGCAAGGTACCTGAATGTTAAAATAGTGGAGTGGCCCGAATCATAGCCATGTGTGTGGATCATACTAAGGACACCAAAAATTTATTCGAATGATTGTGAATAGAAACGGTAAATGAAAAAAGTAATATGGCGTGATTTTCACATTATGTCGACCCTAGTTACGGTTACAGCATTGAACATTTAAGAAATGTGAATAGCTTTTATCTACTAGACAATGATAAACAAGCTGTGATTTTGTAAGCCACGGTTAGATGAGGCAAACACGACCAAATTGTTCATCACATTTACCAATCCACACGCACGCATGTGCAATCGTGCAGTACTTGTGCTGTGAAGCTAACACCGATCGGTTTGATTTTTGGATATCTATCTGAAAGCTTGCTACGTCGGATCTATTCATACAAGAATCGTCTATCTGCGACGTGTCGTTCTTTGTGTACGTCAACCGTGGATTTTTCTACAGTTTGTTCGTTTATTTGAATCGCTATTGTGTTTCTGCTGTTCGATTACCCCATCGGTGTTTATCACTGTCGGGAACTACTCGGAGAAATACACAACGTGATATCAAATTCACGCCAGAAATCTCAAAGGGAATCTGGCAAATTAGCAGCTAAATCGATTGACGAAATTTTCCGTCGACTCCGCCCAATGCCACACAAACCAACCGCAGCCGTATCGATTTTTGTGCTCTGATTTGTACTTTTGGTTTTCCCCGTTTTGAAACAATCTGATGTTCGCGAAACATGCGTCGTCTACATGAAAGTCGTCAGTGGTAAGGTCAAATCTGTCACGTGTCTGAATTGTTCCCACAAATGTCACGCAAAATGTGACAAATCATTGACCTCGGATGCGCTATCGATCCTGATGGATGAAAACATGCCTAGTGTGCAAAAGTTGTCGAGCTAAACCAAACGCAGATTTAACTGCTCGAACAAGTGTTGCGCTAAGCAACCTGGATGATCGGATGCTGAGCTTAGAGCTTATCATACAAACGTTGAAGACATAGAGACTCAAAATTCTCAGTTTGCCAGTATGTTTTTCCATAAATCGGAAACCACTGACGGTAATACCAGTCAGATAAACGCTAAATCTTGGATCTTTCAACACGAATGTTCAGCTGTTACAAATGTGCCGGAGTGTTTTGAGGAGCGTCCTTTTCATCAAAAGACCACCTTTACAAATGCGACTGTTAAAGGCCTGTCTGCCCAAAACATCCCTGGTCCGCAAAAAGATACGAAGCCAAAGCGATCTGCTCACCCGAAGGATCAGCGAAAACCCTCAGGTTCAAAACCAAAAGTCATGGTGCAAAACACTCCCAAAGTGGACACTATAGGTATTCGATCTAAGGTAGTTAAAACGTCCAGCAACCAGCGAAAGCGCCAAACACGCAGTGTACATTCAGTCCATGGACTAAGCGTGATTTGCACCAACGTAAAGGAAACGAGTGCCACCTTACTAGGGGACAGGCTAAAGCACGATAAAGAAGAATGGAAAAGGTTGTGCAACAACATGGTTTTGGAGCCAGTTGAACCTCTATCATTGATACGACTAATTCGTAAACCCACTTCTTCAAATCTGGACCAGCCAAGATTGCTTAGAATCACGGTTCGCACTGAAAGGGATCTTGAAAACATCTTACTATCCGCTTTTCTCCTGCATAAGGAGCGTTCAGAGACCACTGCAAGGATCTTTGCTGATGTGCCCTGGTGGGAAAGGGCCCGAAAGGACCAGCAACAAAACCAAACGAAACAGAGGGATGATCGAAGTATAATCCTTTTGGGAGTTCCAGAAGCTGATGAAGCGACTGATAAAGCGGTGCAGCGCAAACACGATCAGTTACAATGGAGATTCCTCAGTGATTTGCATGGTGTAGCTGTGACGGACACGTTCCACATCCCCAAATCTACGAATTATAAGGGCATCGGTCCTAAGCCCCTTAAAATAACGTTTTTGCGTAATGATATGTTGAACACGGTCAAAACTCGTTGGGAAAATCTCCGCAGAATAATCCCACGAGAAATTAGACTAGGTTCATCGAAACACAATATTGGAAAGATAGATGCACCACTAAGTTCAATAGAAACACTACCAAGTCAATCAGTTGTCGACGTGTCAGAAACAATTTCAGCCGATACGATAGATCACTGTGTTCCAACAGTACAACCCCAAAACGATCAAGCATCCCTGCAAGCAAAAAACCTTCAGTTGCCGACTCTGGAGGAGTCGGCCTAACATATATTCTGCACTCCACTAGCCTTCTTCCCCACACCCCATCCTTGTTGGGAAAAACAACTATGAAATGCATCTACACCAACGCACAATGTCTCAGAAACAAAATCGGTGAACTGCGTGCAGTTTTTCTGAGATGTTCACCAGACATCATCGCCGTAACGGAAACGTGGCTGCAGACTCAGCAAACAAATAGTGAACTAGAATTACCAGGAATGTCACTTATTCGTCATGACCGTGAAACCAGAGGAGGAGGAGTAGCTTTGTATTATAGCCAAAACCTTCTGTGCCGTGAGATTACGGATCCAGACATCGTGTTACGGGATACACTTTGGTGCTCAATCCGACTAGCTAACGGCGAAGACTGTGTTTTGGGAGTAGTATATCGCCCACCGTCTGCACAGGAAACTTACAATCTGGCCCTACTGGATAAAATTCGCATGGTTACTTCCAGATACACTTGTGGATTTTTGATTATGGGTGACTTCAATTTACCGAATCTGCAGAGCAGCACCGTTTACCCAGAACACTCCCTCGAGCGCGCATTCAGTGAGTTGTTTGACGATATTCCTCTATATAACCACATTACATGTAATACCCGATACCGCGGAAACGATTTACCCTCACTCTTAGATCTCGTTCTGACAAGCAATGAACATGACATTGATAACGTTGTTTATGGAAGTCCACTGGGACTAAGTGATCACGTCGTCATCCAGTTTGACTATCTGTTTGAAGCTGTAAGAACAAATGATGCCCGTAAAAGAGTTAGGCGGATCAACACTATGGCGTTGAGTGATGCTCTGAAAAACACGTTTTACTGCCAACCGGAAACCAGCAACGGACACGACTTTTGGATATGGCTAATATCTAATCTCGAAAGTTCAATCGAAGTGAGCTCCGAATTTGTCCTCAGGAACTCAAGAAAAAACTTTGAATTTAAATTAAGAAGCCGAACTCGTAAGTGGTTAACGGTACGAAACATTGCTTGGCGACATCATCGGCAAAACCCATCATCCGAGACCTGGGAAACATTCCGTTCACTGCGGAACAAAGTAAACAAATTTGTCATCCAAGACAAGTTGTGCTTCCAAGAAGTGATATCAAGCATGATGGAGCGAAACCCCAAAATACTATATCGTATGGTTAACGATCAAGCTAAGGTGAAACCTGGAGTAGCGTCCTTGAACACATCAGCTGGACCAACAACAACTGCAGCAGAAACTGCTGATGCTTTAGCCACGTTTTATTCATCGGTATTCAACCCGATACAACATGCAATAAACAGCCCAAATCCAACACTTTCAAACACGGTTGCCCTAAGTGAAATAAGTGTCACTGAGAAACGCGTCCTCCAAGGTTTATTTAATCTTAAAACCGGAAAGTCTCCTGGGGCCGACGGAATAACCCCGAAAATATTGAAGCAATTTGCGAGTTTGGTGTACAAACCACTCACTTATTTGTTCGAGCAAACACTGGCAAGTGGAGTGATTCCTACAGATTGGAAACGAGGAATAATTTCTCCAATTTACAAAGGTGGAAATCGCTCCGATGTTTCCAATTACCGACCCGTTACTCTGTTACCAGTGATTTCAAAGTTACTTAAGCGACTCATTGTTGACGATCGAATGAAACACTTCGAGAATAATCAGTTGCTTTCGAGGAACAAGCATGGATTCAGACGAAATTATTCCTGTTTGTCTAATTTACTGGTAACGCTAGATGATTGGACAAAATCGGTAGATAAAGGACAAGCAATACACGCGTGCTACTTGGATATTTCCAAAGCATTCGATCGTGTTGACCATTCCCTACTACTGCAGAAGCTTGAAAGGCTTGGTATCACTGGAAAGTTGCTGAATTGGCTAAATGACTACCTAACAAATCGCACTAACCAGGTACGTGTTGATGGTGTATTATCCAAACGAATTGCTGCAACTAGCGGAGTTCCCCAAGGCTCAGTCCTTGGTCCGATCCTCTTTCTGGTTTATGTCGATGAAATACCGGAAATTGTTCGATGTAACATTTCGTTATTTGCGGACGACATAAGGATTTGGAGCAGCATTCGTAGTCCAGAAGACTGTCTGCTATTACAAAAGGATCTTGATACGCTTCACAGCTGGTCGTTGTAGAACAAACTGCCGTTTAACTTCAACAAATGCAGGATCATGAATGTGGGAAATCGAGTAGAGTTCACATATCACATAGGTTCCCATGTCCTTGAAAATTGCTGTGAAGAAAAAGATTTGGGTGTCTGGATATGCTCCAGTTTCAAAACATCACTTCAAACTAATACTGCCTTTAAAAAAGCAACACGTGTTCTAAATCTACTCAAACGGGTATTTGGGAAATTTTCGCCCAAGATATTCCCAAGGATCATGAATACATACTTGAGACCAGTCATGGAATACGGTGTGCAGTCATGGTCTCCGTGGCTCAAGAGGGATGTGTAACTTATGCAGCGAATCTATCACCGCTCAACGAAACTAGTTCTCAGCATCCGAAACAAACCATATAAAGAAAGGATAGCTCAACTGAATCTGTTCGATTTTCCCTATCGACGAATCAGAGGAGACCTTATCTTACTTCACAAAACATTCCATACCCCGAACCATCCATTACAGGATTTATTCACGCAAAGGGATACGAGGAATTATCGGACCCATGAATATGTGCTGGTCGTACCCCATTCCCGCCTGAACTGTAGAAGGTATTTTTACTCTGTCCGTGTCTGTTTTACTTGGAACAGTTTACCTTCAACCGTTGCTCACGCCACTAGCTTGCATGACTTTAAAACGAAATTAGACGAATCTTTATTGCATTATTCGTTTCCAGAACACTTATACACAGTTTAATCTATGTTCTTATATTGTTTATACACTTAAATTTCAATTTTTACAATCTTATGGTTGTTGTTAAGCTTGTTGCTTTTTAGACCATTAAAAACCTTGGATTACCTTGAATTACCGTGCTAAATTGATTGACCATAGGTAGTGAGCTGCATGCTGAAACAGGATGGAGTTTCACTACCATTTCCTATTTCCTATTGTTTTTTCTTCCTCATATCTGTCTAGGCCGGGGCAACCTGACAGTATGTTAGCCCACGTGCAGTCTGTGACTGTGCGGCACTTTGCCTGGATCTGGCTAGTTCTTTCATACATACATATATATACCAATCCACATGCGGATTGGCTTACACCCATGGGCGTGAACGAAAAATCCACATTTGCCTGCATTCACGTGCATATTTTATTATGGCTATGAAACAAATTCGCTGCTTTTACGTGAACATTTCGAAAATAACTTTGTACTTCTTCCAGCGGAAAACAAATGGTCGTGTCCATATGCGGTAGGTAAAACTCATTTTTGTTCTCATCATACTACTATGACCATTTGAGTATGGCCTGGCATTGGGGTTATTTACAATTGCGAACTGTGGATTCTAATGGTTTTAAAGTCGCGCGCTATTTAGCGCTAGTTAGTCGAAGTTTACGGTATATTGTTTGGAACCCAATTATAAAGAATTAGCAATTAGTCGAAGAAAAGTGAGCGCAGGACCCACTACTGAACCGAGACTAAGCCGACACTGTTTGCTTAACGGTGCATTTCTCTACCTGGTGATCAAGATTTTGCAACCAGTTACAGCAATGTATAAATCAAAGCTTAAATAATTATTAACACTTCATGTACGCAGGATCATAAAAACCATATATGGAGTGAAAGAAAAGGAATCAACAGAAATCACAAACCGTGTTGACGATACGTCTCTTCTTAATGCTAAAGTTTTATCGATTTCTATTTTTAACACATGATCGCATCTTCAAATATTGTTGTCTATATGGTTTGTGTTTGGGTTATGTTTTGGTGCTTCTTACGTTCGATTTCCTGTAATATGAATATTTGGTTACTGACTTGTATCGAACTATGTATCGAAGTTCATATGTATAGATATATATTCTGGAAAGCTCACATTATAAATATTCTCATGGCTTAACTTATGGTAAAGAATGTTGAATAGATTTGTAAGCAAATTGAGAATTTAATCACCGGTAAAATGCTGGTATGCGACAATTCATCCGTTGTGTCCCTCATATTTTTTATTTTCACTTTGCAGATCAACGAAAATGTGGACGGAAGTACCTTTTGTCAATTTCATCGATGCGTTAAAATCAACCGTAATTAACATGACTGCAATAAAAATAAGCTGCTTTATTGTGACGCGAAAGGCACAATTATTTTGTAAAATGATCTGCTATTAACGCCAAATCATTATCTGATATTTTTAAATTATTAATCAGAATTTGGGATTTTATCTCTGCTGTTTTCAAATAACAATACGGGACCTGTGTATTTTGATTTTTAATCCTAGAGCAGTGGTTGAAGCAAGGTGGAAAGCATAAAGTATGTTCATACCTATCTTACTTTTAGGCATTTTTAACATAATATTTTGATCAATTCGGAACAAATTCTGAACAATACACATCAATTGTGGCTGTTTCAGCGCCACGAGCATACCGACACATTAGTTTTTAAAGTAACATGAAGTTCAAAGTAAAGTCCTACGTTTCATCATTCAACGTCTACTATCATTTATTATCCTCAACGCATCTTCCAATAGCCACTCCATCATTCTTCGCACAAACCATTTGGTTATGGTAGGCTTGGTATTACCCGCAAGCTTTTTTGTAAGAGTTGATAACACGTGTATTATGTTGTGCACACAATCTTCAGAACACTTGATACAACGTCAGCCACTTAACGTTTCACACTCAAATGTTGCTTGCCTCCCGAATAATCCCGACGTTACACTTTCCTGCGCAAATTATGTTCAGCCACGACTCCCACGAAAAAAGGTAACTCCAATCGGTCAAACGATTTTAGTACACGCATAAAAAGATATGTCTGTCAGATATCCATTTAAGATAGACAAATCACCTTATTACTACTCTGTCTTCAGCATAGTTGTACCTGTTATCATTTTAATCTGATATGTAAATCGATTTTGAACCAACTGTTGGAGTCGTTTGACTAGCCTTGTTAAACTGCATATGGTTCAAAAGTGCCTTATGTTTACCATCTATTCATGTGTTTGCTCGAACGGGGTTCACATGTTTTTCTTCCGAAACCTGAATTAATGCTTTTTTGCTATTCTTGTCGTCGTTAATTTTGTCTCTTCAGACACATGCTTCTTCCGGACAGTAGTGTTCTGCACGACATCCGGATGCTCGCCATTAATGCACTTCATCAATGGAAACCACTAACCACTTAAATGATCAGAAACTGCTGGTAGTTTTTAGTTTTCGCTTCTGAAGGACAAAGATGATGGTATTATAATAAGAACCCAATTAATAATTTGTGTAAATTGATTGAACACGCAATTTAGAAAAGTGATAAATTAAATGATTTGAGTGAACACGAAAACGATATTTACGTTAAAATTTATACGATTATAGTTAGATCAAAGTCATGTACAATAGAAATATGATAGCTCTTGATATAGAAACTTTTATTATGAGATTCCATGTCGCAGTCATCAACAATGGAAGAGACTTACCTCGCCTCGAGATGGCATGTAATGGACCCTCCCGAATGGCTCTAGGTCAACATGTTCGCGTGTATTGCATAGCTCTTCGTATTATGGGATCCGATTGTGCTTTCCTTTCGATCTCCGCAGCTGTGACAGACACTGCTTTGATGGCATCCGACAGTGGTCGGCTGACTGATAGTGAAGTAACGCTCACAATCAAAATGTCTTCCTTAGGGGCCGTCTTGACATCATTGCTATGATCGTGTCATCGTGCCGGTGGGTTTTCTTCGTGTGCGTTTTATAGACGGTTTAGATGAAGTCGTTTGGGGGTCAACGCGTATACAGAGAGATATGAGGAATGGTTCTCGCTGTTGCGTAGCGCTGGAACTGCCATACTCCACAATGCCGGTAAGGCGAGGGAGGCTTTGATATTGGAGCGGGTTTGTTGGACTTCCACAGAGAATATGGCTTGACGGAAACATTATTTGATGATTCCTGATGTTGATGATCTACAGCGTAAATGGCGGGGGATCCTCAGTCAGTAAATTGTAATAAGGTGGAATCTTGCTCTAGGTTCATCAACCGTCGAAACTCATCTCCAATCGTTTGCAGCGTGATGGAATCATCCTGTTTAAGCCGATTGAACAGTCGAGTGTGCAAATCCGCCAAGCGTGGGGACTTCAAGCTGATGATAGGGACAAGGAATTCAAACTGGTGGTCGGTTAATAACCAAATCTTGAAGCGTTCGCATTCCCTATTGACATTGCTGACTTGTGTCAAAAAATCCGTCGTTTCGTCCGGTACCATATTGAGGTAACGTTACCGAATAGTAAACAGCGATGACCCATCACCAAAACATTGTCGCATGGTACTGACTGTCTCCTCGATGATGCGCTTGTGTGGTTTGAGTAGAGGAATTAGGTTGCGGTATTTGTCGAACTCTGCTGCACCCATTTTGCTTAGCAGAAGTTTGAATTTTGCACTCTCTTCCACACCCCTGAGTTGGACACGGAATATATCTTCATATCGCCGGAACCAAGTGTTTAATGTCACGTTGGCTACGAGGTCGAAGTAGAACTCGCTGATGGTTGCGGCCAGGTCATCATCCGATAGAGGTTTGCAATCGCTTGATGAGGTATGTCCAGATTGCTTCAAATCGAGCAGGAGTTTGAGTAAGTGATGTAACGGAGACAAATCACCTTCAATTGACATCTCGAAATTACTCCGTCGCCAAATTGTTATGATGATAAGTGTCTCGTTAACTAATTTTTATGATGGATGCGGATGTTGTAGCGGAGACGGTCGTTGCGTTCTATCAATTGATGCGTTATTCTTAACGTAACAGTAAAAAAGAATTAGGCCGAAATGTACCGTTGAGCGAATGTCCGAGGCCCAAGTACCCAGAAAGTGCATTTGGCCGTGGACATGGTTTGTATTTATATGGTTAGAACAAAGTGAACGTAAAAGGTACAGATTAATCCCTTGGAAAGAGCATAATGAGACCGATATAAGTATGTTGTCATGGGCTAGTCAGACAATTTGAATGTGGTGAAAATGCTGGTTTGTTGCTAAGATACAATACGACTCAACCAACAAAAACACTAGTTACAAAACACTTCATATTAAACGCTATGTTGAAGGGACTTTGTAAGGCGTCATCCTCAAACTAGAGAAGACCAGATACTGCTTTCAGGTGCAGAACGTAAATTACGCGGCATTATTTGAAGTGAGATAGGATCTAAATCCGAACCATCTTGTTGTGACCACATTTAATCTTATCTGACAATAGTTTATTAGACACTGGAGGTTATTGAGATTATTGCAAAACTCTCTCTACTTAGTACATTTTGTTAACTTCCATATTCTTCACACGCAACTATTAGTGGAAAATGTATACCCAATCACGTGTTCCAGGCGGTGGAGTTGCAGTCGACTTCCATGAACGTTTAGCGTAGTGAAACGTAATCCATCATCATGACCTCAGCCTTCCTGATACGATGTGGTATTCAGCAAATCTAGTGAATGGAGAAGAATGTACGATAGGCATCATTTACCGCTCGCCATCATCTGAAAGCTCTTTTAATGATAAAGTAACCGAATCATTACAATACATCACAAGCTGCCAGGCTACTCATTTGCTGATCATGGGCGATTTAAATCTCCCGTATCTGTCTTCAAAAAGATAACACTCCCTGCATTCGTTTGAACATAAATTCAAGGAGGTTATCGAAATTGCTTCACTGAACAACCACGTTGACCAGACAGCTCGTAGTCGGGGTCTTGACTAGCCATCAACACTTGACCTTGTCTTAACGAATTAAGAAGCCGCGGTAGAGGCTATTCAATAACTGGCACCACTGGGTAAGAGTAAACATGCGGTACTTGACTTTTATTACGCATGTAGTGCGGAACGATTGAGCGAACAGACAAAATTCTTCGGGAAAGTGCAATTTCAATCCTTAAATATCAGTCTCCAGGATGCACACACACAAGAGTCTGATTTCATGGACTCTAGCTCATATTACAATACATTTCTAAATTATTTGAATTCGAAGATTGACGAGAGCTTGAGTTTTATTCCACACAAATTCAACTACAACTAGAAGAAGAAGAAGAAGAATGACTTTATTCTACCAGTTTGTTATCCAGAATAGAACTAAGAAATGAAAATAAACTTTGCAATGAATGGGTTATAGCAAGTTTTTGTTAACTTTTCGCTTCTGGAAACAGAAGCTTCGTCAGACCAAGGGTGTCGGTACGAAAAGTGTTCAGGTTTAAATGGCATTTTCTTGACCAATCCTGAGTTCTCTAGGATAGACAGGGGAGATCAAGATAATTGCTGTGTTCATCCCTAAGCGTCCGCTGACACACTGCTTACGTACTCATTAGGTGTTATTTTCGCTAATACTTATCCGCTGCAGAACCGAACGCCAGATTGTTGAGATATCCGCCCCATCCACCTTGTTCACCGCATTCGCCCCGGCCTTTGTTATTTCAACAGCGTCGGTGTGAAGTCTTTCCCTATAAGATTTCACACCCCGTCTTATCACTTCCACGTTATCAAGATCTACGATGTGTCTAGTGTCTAGCGCGTGTTCAGCTAAGGAAGAATCCCGAATCAGTGATTGATATTCACTGGGATTGCGGGGTTGCTTTCCCACTCGTTTCCTGTGTTCGTTTACCCTGGTGCAGAATTCTCTAGACGTTTGACCAATGTAAGCACCCGCGTAACCCTTTCATTTGATTTTGTAGATGCAGTTCGTCGTACAACTTAAAGTGGTCTTATCATTGAGATGCATTAATACGGAGCGGAGAGTTCTACCTCCCTTATATGTTACTCTAATACTGCGTTGGTTCCAAGGTTGTCAAAGCCGGGGGGATAAGCTCCCAATTCCAAAAATTCTCCAATGGCACGCGTTCTACCTCACTTATAGGTTATTCTAATACCTGCGTTATTCAAGATTCGACTTATTCCTTCGGAAGCGCTGTTTACATACGGTAGAGATACCGTAGCTCGCCAAACTTTTTCCGTCTTCGGTTGCGGATGTTTAACTCAGTTCAATTGGCGCTTAATTAAGCTCTTGGGATAACCATGAGTTGCAATTCGGCGACTGACTTCTTCATGTGCTCGTCTCTTATTTGCATCATCGCTGTAGGGGCGGTCAACCGTGTAAAATAAGGATTTTGATACGGACTGAAATACCCTTTTAGGGTGCGCAGATGTGAATCTCAAAATGGCATCCGTGTTGAAAGGCTTACGATATACCGTTGTTCTAACCTTACCATTGTCTTTTTGCGCGAGACAGTCCAAGAACGGAAGTGTCCCTTACGTAGACTCGGTTTCTTTCGTGACCTGGATTTTCGGATTCAAACAATTGAGGTAACTATGAAATGTTTCTAGTTTGTTTCGCTTTATGATGACGAATGTATCGTTGACATAGCGCCATCAAATCTTTGGTTTTAACGCCTCGTTTCTCAAAGTTATCTCTTCGAAGTGCTCCATGTACATATTCGCCAGCACTGGAGAAATGGGTGAGCCCATCGCTGAACCATCGTTTTGGTTGAATAGCTGTCCATTAAATAAGAAGTGGTTCATATTTAGACAAATTGCTACACCGTTGATGATTTGTAGTACACTCAAATTGGTACGATCCTTCAAGGTCATATCGGAGTTGAGTGATTTCCTCACTAATTTTAAAGCACTTGTAGTGTCAACATTCGTCAACAAGGAGCTTACGTCAAAACTAACCATCATTTCATCCTCCCCAATTGTTACGGTACTTAAGGAACGGGATGTGCTAATCTGTGACTCGCTGTTTGCCTATGAAACAGCCATCATTGCTCGCTCACAAGAGCAGTTCCAAAAGATAATATACTGCTCTTCTTAGACAGGCCAAGATTTGGAGTTGATAATCGGTATGAACACCTTGCAGGGATCGTATCGTTACTATCATTCTCTTTAAAAATAGGAAGCTTGACCAAGTACATATTTTCACACAACTTGATTCAACCATTGCGGATAATCTCTTGTTAGACACGCAGGTTCGTAAGTCCATTGGCAGAGCAGCTGACATCTTGTCATGGTTGAACTCTCGTGTCTGGAGCCACCGCAATTTAGTCGAGAAAAAATTATGGTGTGCATGGGCAAAAAGGCAAACGCAGAAGTGCTTTCTAATGCTGGTCTACAGAACGTTTTCACCCTACTATGACAGCGCCGCCTACGCTAGCTGGGTCATGTGTGCAGTAAAGAAAATGGTTGTATTCCGTAAGATAGGCTCAATGAAGTGTTGAAATCAGAAAGTCGACCTTTGAATAGGCCACACTTGCTGTACAAAGATGTTTGTAAATGATATATGAAAGCTCTAGACATTGACGAGGTGAGTTGGGAAGAATTAGCTCTTGAAAGCTCACTATGGTGGCACTGTGAAAAGCAGCAGCTTCAAGTTGGGAAAGAAGAGATACTGGCTACTGAACATGGATTACGTCCGACGCGAAAATACCGCTGATCGGCCGAGTATCACCTATCGCTGTGGGTGCTGCTGGAGATGTCTCCTCCTAAATCGGAGTGCTTAGTAATTTAAACAATCCTAACCATCAAATCATCATCAGCTTGTGATGTACATCCATCGTTGACTTCGGCTGAAAGAGGTCAACTATACCTTCCCGACACAGAACTTTCATCAGACTAAGGATACGAAGACAAACAGGAAGCTAGATTAATTATCTAATCTAATGCTCAAATTCGTCGTGACCAAGTACAGGCAAATTACCATAGACGTTAAGTGTGTAGATAAGTGTGCGTGTTATATTTGAAGGTACATTCGTCTTCTAAAAATTTCTAATCATGATTTTCAGTAAATGTTTGTTATTCTTCCATGCAGCACTTCAAATAAATATGATTAAAAATCACGCTGGTGTTTAGTTACTTACGTTAGCCGCGGTCTTTTTTACCCGCACCAAATGACCTCGGATCGCTAATTGTGTTAAATAATCCAATCGATATATTGAGAAATTAGTTTTTTGTTTCTTAGAAAACTACGGAGATGTTAACAACAAAATTTCGGGGTAATCGCGAGTCATTTTCCAACTTTTCGCAACAAAGCGGCGCACAATTTAATCGAATCATAGAAGAAAATAGATTTATTTGTTTCAAAAACATTCCGCGGGTCTAAAGATATTCCGATAATAGATATCGTACAGACGCAGAAATATGAGCAAGTTGTTGCTTTCTACTGACACGTATTTCGGTTATTGATTTTCGAAGGAATTTGCGTAGGATTGTTCATTGTGAGGCATTTATCTCGAGCGTTCAAATTTGTATGCGGTATACACTGAGTTCATCTTGATGGTGTCGCTCAGCTTAATATACCACACTCCACTCCACACTACAATATAAAACCCGATAGTGCGAATGGAGCGAAACGACATATCCAGATAGCATGCTTAAATGTAGTTAATGCTTTCAGCTGCATTCAATCAAGCATGTGCGGTAACCAGTAAAACAGAATCCATGAGACTTGGTCATCAAATTTACGAAATTAACGCACGAACAAATCTGGCCAAGTATTCGCAAACTGTAAAGCACCACAAGCGATACGGCCTGAATGTGAAGATTCAAGTCTGACTAACAAATGTCTGGCCTCACAGAAGACACCTCAGCAAAACTCCATCGGTTTCACGATCAGAGGATTGGTGATAAGCTGTATTTGTTGCTTCTATAATTGTTCACTATTGATAATCATTCACTGGGCATCAAAGATCAAGCAAGTTCGTCATCAAAACGTTTCTAATATGGTCAACAGTGCGTAGACCGCGTGAGCTTGTAAACAACTGTTGACAAGATTGGCACGACCAACCTGTTCAGTCACATCTGCCCAAGCATGTGGTGTGTGATGAAAACGCATACAAATACGGATTTTTGTTCATGGTTAACGAGTTTTACCTCATATGCATGTTTGTTCACATGTGATTAAATACGTTGGTCTTGTCAATCTTTTCCGACGCTAGCTTACAAGCTCAACTTGTTTACCGTACTTCCACTGCTTCAAAGCATTTAGATGCTGATCGTACTGTTTCTACTTTATGAGTGCAAACAGCACGAAACCGGTCGTGGGGTGCGTGATGACACTGCATGCAAAAGAGAATTATAGGAACTATGTTGTTGTTGATTGAGTTCAAATAAAGGCACACACCACAGTCTTCAGCCAGTACCCGCCTAATAAAGCAAGTAGTCAGGCAAATCAAAAACGAATAAAAATAGCTCTAGTTAGGCGACAGTGCCCATCTCCTATTCATTAAAGCTTGAGAAGCAATGAGCGAAGCTTCACTTAGCACCTGTCGGTGCTAATATCAGAGCAGTTCCATGCCAGGAAACAAGTTGCTGCCTATGAGGACTCAACATTCTCTTCGTGACGAAGCATCAAAGCTAAGCTGATAAAGTTCGATATTGATTTCCTTGCAATAGCTGAATAACCAGAACAGAAGTAACACGTCGTCCACGAGGTTGTTTAAATTTTCATGTTTCCCCGAGGAAGCGTATGATGGTTGGCGCTCCACGCTCATTGCGTTAGCTGGTAGTAGCCAATTGATGTTGTTCCCACAGTTTGGTCCTTTGCAGCGATTTTCGAAAGCTAAGGATATTCTCGAGAAAAGATTGCGTAACATATTGTAAAACGAAAAATTCGGAGAATACAAGCTTTTTGCACAACCAGTCATGTGAGGCGACAAATATTACGGTGAGCATTACGCATCCCTTCCACTAACTCTACTTCAAAGGGACATAAAATGACGTGTTGGGTCTCGTCGTTGGGAGATGGCATAACTTTAGCTGCTTGTTTGATGACCCATCAACTGTTCGAGGAATAAAACTGGAACAGGCCAAAAAGAGAAATCACATAATGTAAAAATATACATATATTTTTCTCTGGAAGAGATGCCCACGTAATGCAAGAAGGCATTGAAAGGGACATTGGAGAATGCGAAAGGCGATTCGGCAGATGCGAACATGAGTGACCGAAAGGGGGCATGAAAACAGATGGCATGTCAGGATGAAGGAAAATAGATGGCCTGTTTATCACAGAAGAGACAAAATGGAAGGATGAGAAATTATGATCATCTGGAGCGAATCCTGCCGTGTCACGGAATAATGAGATTACAAAGTTGAACAGCTCACTTAGCTACGGAGAAGATGAGAAAATAGGATCAGACCAAATGATAACTATACGTGTGTGTGTGTGGAGGGAGCGGGGTAGAAAGCGTAATTGAACGGAAGAAAGGCATTGATGCCGACAACGATGGCGCAATGGTGGTGAGCGGGATTAGGATTACAGTTTTACAGAGTTTCTTTCCATGAATGAGCGAATTCAAAGAATCATGATTTGGAAATGTTGCTGGCACTTGAACCACGTAAGGCAGAAGCGTTTCGTGCAGGAGAGTATCCGCGACGGCGAGCACCAGCAGACACAGAAGGAGGTTCGCCAATACCCTGAGAACCGAAGATAAAACACCCGTAGTAAACTGGAATTATAGTGCAAAATAAGCATCGGTATGAGGATGTGTGATCTCACTTTGGCCCGGATCAGATCGATGGCATCTTGAACAGCTCGGAGAGATGAACCAGTCAACAATTTGCGAACGTTGCGCTCGAAATCCGGATGATCTTTCAGGCATTTTAGCAACCGGCGTCCATAGTACCTTAAAATTACGTGAATAAATTATTGCATTTGTGAAAAACATAACGCGCTTAAATACTCAACAATTTCAATGCTGATTGTATGAACCGACCCGATAGTCTCATTAAATCAAATCCTGAGGTTCACACATACATGTTAATTAAACATACTAACTAGTTTCGGATGGACAGTACGTAAACAATAAACCACTAAAGTAACGTGTTGAGATGGGATTAGTTTAAGGGCGCTCTTCCCTTACAGGTAACGTGGGAAGCAATACAGGAATCAGGGCAAAACTATCAGTAAGCAATGAAGTGTGAAATTTACCAGCCAACCAAATCGGTACTGTTTAATACAACAGAAAACAAAACGAAAAATAGAAGCGGAATCAAACATTAACCGGAACAAGCCCGTACATGCATCAAACAGCGCACTATTTCAACTTCATACATGAGTCATCGTTCTGCAATGTTGATTGCAACAACACAGAAACAGAAACGAGCATGCAGAAGAAAAACACTCAAAATCCATACACATGAAAAATAATCCCTACCGTGTTTCTTGATTCCCGTCAGTTAAAAACTGACTGATGGCTGGAACCAATTTATCCATCAAGCTAGAAAGTAACGGAGGATACGCAGTAGCAGTAGAAGGTATACTTCCCATGCCATTCCAAGCGGAGATCTTGCATCCGCTCAGTCGATCTTGAGCAGTTACATGCTGGAAGCGGGAATCAAATTGAGCGGAGGAGTTCGCGCTGACTAGTGCTTCAAGTATACGCGACATCTGCAGCGATGTCTGAAGGCGTACTGTGGGATTTTTGTGACTGGAATGAAACGGGAACATTTTTCACTGAATCGAATGAATTCAAGCGAAAGTGACTGTAGGTTAAACTGAAAAAAGACCCACGAGAGTTGACCAACGAAACATCAACGAAATTCCAATCGACATAAAGCATGAGCATCAAAAATGAGAAAATAAATTAAAAATACTCGCATGGGTCTGACAAAGCTGAGTAGATATTAAACACATTTTCTTGAGGCTGTTCGGATCTATAACTCCGCCAAGGACGGTCCCAAGCCCGGCTGCAAAAGGAGGAGGGTTGAGTGTGGGGCTAGCTACCCAACCTTGTAAAAAAACTTCTAGCTACAGAAACGCCAACAAGAATACTAACAGACAATACGGACCTGAGAGAAGATGGACCCAGTCATCTGGATGGTTTTCCGGGCAGATGCGATTGACTTCGGGTGAATTACTGTTGTACTCGGGCCACGAGCAAGAAGATGCCGCACACACCCATGGAGTGGCCCTGATGCTTTCCAAGTCGGCTGAAAAAGCGCTCATTGAATGAGAAGCGCAGGGACCACGGATCATAACAGCCTCCTTTTATGCAAAGAAGACGAGGGTCAGTATGGACATAATTCAGTGCTACGCCCCAACGAGGTTCCAAGGTTGTCACGGCCGGGGTGATTTTGGGGATAAGCTCCCAATTCCAAAAATGCTCC